>PVKV010020472.1:0-39703 GCA_004027835.1 Alouatta palliata | reverse complement strand
CCATCTTGGATCTCCTCCACTTCACCTTTCAAGACATGCTAGGACTCAAGGCTATTTACTGATCTGGATCACAGAGGGGTGTTGGGGTTAAATGTTGAGTGAAATCACAGGGTCTTGAGGACAAATACCTTAGAGAAGGCCATTACCTTTTCATTAGTCAAAGCTGGATTAACTTCCCCAAATGTAGTTGAATGTAATTGGCAAATAATTCTCTGCAGAATTTAGGAGTTCAGTATCTTTAGCTTCATCAGGAAATCCTGAGATGTTCCCCTTCTGATTTTCCGCATCCCATTTATTCCCAGTCAACACACTTAAATAACAGATACTCTTTGAGTTTGGGATTTGTTTTGTGTTGTAATTTACCCACCCACAGGATGAGACTCTGGGGTTTATTTTTCAGAAATTTCAGCCCTGCAGCTACAGGAGATTAAGACTTCATTAAAAAGAAACAAAAACTTTTGGGAGATTTATGTGGCTCATGAGCTGAAAGTTTGCAGCCCTGAGTTCATCTTTTTCTTTCCCCATTTTGTTCAGCACTATTGGTAGCAGTCAGCCAATCACCTTATACTTGCTAGTTTAACAAAGTATTCTAAAGTCTCAAATACATGGTCACCCAGTTCTTATAATTATTTGATTAGATCCATCTAGTGGTGATATTCTGAGTATTAGCACTCTATGCACTACTGGAAATAGAGTCATTTGTGCGTTTATATCTAAATAGATTATGGAACCAATTCAAGAAACTCCGCCCACTCCAAAATTTAGTAAATTCATTCTTAAAATTCTGTTCCAGTGTCCCTGTGTCCCAGAAAGCTGGGCTGGGCATGGTCGGAGGCCTGGCGGACCAAGGACAGCTGGCTCAGTTGGGGTGCACTATGCACTGGTGGGTCAGCAGCCGGCAATGCTGCTGGGATTACGGGCACCAAGCCCATTCCGGAGTCGCACACACTGAGTCGGGTTCCAGCCAGTATTATGTTGAATAAAAGTGATAAACTTTGGCATCTTGTCTTGTTCCGGTTCTTAGAGGAAAGACTTTTAAATATTGTCTGTTCAGTGTGATGTTAGCTGTGTCTTTATCATATGTAGCATTTATTGTTTTAGTTATGTTTCTTCTATACCTAGTTTGTGGAGGCTTTTTTATCATAGAGATGTTGAATTTCAACAAATGCCTTTTCAGCACCTACTGAAATGATTGTGTGGTTCTGTTAATGTGATGAATCATGTTCATTGATTTGCAAGTATTAAAGCATCCTTGCATCCCTGGGATGAATCCCACACGATCAGCTACCCATGAGGTGTATTATGTTCCAAGGGCTGTCTTTCATTCCTCTGCTGAGAACTCTATCCTGCACAGACAAAGCAACATATTCACTGGTAAGCAGGATCCTTTTTAGAAATGCAAAGATAATTTCCTTTTCATTAAAAAGGTGAATGATCTTTTTAATGTGTTGTGAGTTTGGTTTGCTGGTATTTTGTTGCTAATTTTTGGAATTTATGTTGATCTAGGATATTGGCCTGTAGTTTTCTTTCATTGTGTTCTTGTATGCTTTTGGCATGAGGGTAATCCTGGCCTCATAAAATGAGTTTGAAATATTCCCTCCCCTTCAATTTTTTTCTCACGCATTAATTCTTGTTTTAAAATTTTTTATTTTTTATTTTTTTTAATACCCAGCATTGATTCTTTAAATGTTTGGTAGAATTCAGTGAAGCTATCAGGCTCCAGCCTTGTCTTTAATGACAGATATTTATTATCACTTTGATCTCATTACTCATTATTGGTTTGCTGATGATTTCTGTTTCTTCATGGCTCAATCTTGTAGGTGGTGTGTGTCAGGAATACATCCATTTCTTCGCGGTTTTTCAGTTTGTTGGCATATAGTGGTTCATCACAGGCTCAATGCAAGCTTGCCCATCCCACAGGACAAAGCTTTGAATGTGGCCCAAATTTGTAAACTTTTTTCAAACAATGTGAGGTTTTTTTTCTTAGCTCGTCACCTATCCTTAGTGTTAGTGTATTTTATGTGTGGCCCAAGACAATTCTTCTTCCAAAGTGGCCCAGGGAAGCCACAAGATTGGACACCCCTGCTCTAGTGACTTTTTGTATTTTTGTGGTTTCAGTTATTATGTCTTCTTTTTCATTTCTGATTTCATTGATTTAGGTTTTCTTTTTTCTTAGTTTAGCTAAATGTTTGCCCATTTGGTTTATCTTTTCAAAAAACCCAACATTATGTTTCCTTAACCTTCTGCATTTGTAGTTGCTATTTTATTTTCTTCTATTCTGATATTATTTCTTTCCTTCTGTCAAATTTGGGGTTGCTTTGTTCTTATTTTTGTAATTCCTTGTGGTGCATAAATTGTTTATTTGAAGTCGTTCTACTTTTTTGATGTAGGTGTTTATTTCTATAAACTTCCCTCTTAGTGCTGCCTTTGCTGTATCCCGTAGAGTCGGTATGTTGTATTTCCATTTTCATTTGTTTTAATAAATTTATTTTTTTCTTAATTTCTTCTTTCACTTACTAATCATTCAAGAGTATTTTATTTTTTTATTTTTTATTTTTTTGAGGCAGAGTCTCGCTCTGTAGCCCAGGCTGGAGTACAGTGGAGTGCTCTCGGCTCACCGCAACCCCCGCCTCTAAGGTTCAAGCCATTTTTCTGCCTCAGCCACCCGAGTAGTTGGGATTACAGGCGCTTGGTGCCATGCCCGGCTAATTTTTGTATTTTTAAGTAGACGCGGGGTTTCACCATGTTGGTCAGGCGGGTCTTGAACTCATGACCTCGTGATCCACCCACCTCGGCCTCCCAAAGTGCAGGTATTACAGGTGTGAGTCACCGCGGCTGGCCGAACATGTTTTTTAAATTTCCATGTGTTTGTGTACTATGTGAGGTTTCTAGATGTGGACACAGGGAGGCCCGGGCCTGAGGCGCGGCTGGCCAGAGGCCTAGTGTCTGCCCCTCTTCCTGCACCGCCTCCTCCTCCCAGGGAAGCTTCGTGCTTGTCCTCAAAGCAGAGAGTGGTTTCCAAACGGACCCCCACAGAGCCCGATTGGGCCATTGCGCCCCAAGCTGGAGGGTGGGGGCTTGTGGGGTCACCAGGCACCAAAGGCCGCACCTGCGCAGACCTGGTCTCTCCCCCAGGCTTAGCTGGGCCTCGAGGGCGACGAGCAGCTCAGTTTTGAGGGAGGCCCTGGCCGGTGCTGCCCAACTCGGACAGCCTTCCTGGCCCACCCGGGAGCTGAGTTTCAAGGCTTCCCGGAGAGGCCAGCGCGGATTTGGAGTGAAGGGTTTCTCAGGCCGGAAGCCCCGGAGAGAAGCAGCCTTGGTTCCAGGAGCCCGGGGCCTCCGCTGGGCGGGAGCGCGCTTGGATCTCGCAGCCGCTAAAGCCTGGAGGGCTTCTCCACTAAGAACCCCGGACTTCTAGTGGCAGCTCCGCACTATTTAAGCTGAGGTTTCTCTGCCATTGCTGCGGTTTATGGTTTCAGCTTAGTGTACCGAGAGGCTTCTTTCTTCCTCTTCCGGAGGAGTTAGTGGTTAGAGTTGAATTCCGTGGTTAGAGCCCACTTTGTGGTTAGAAGACGACTCTGGTGTCCATCTCCAGCCCCATCTGAGATCGCACCCCTGTTCCCCGTCAGTCCCAGCTCATCAGCAAAGGGCTCGGTGGCTCCCTCCAGAGGAGACTGGACGAAGTTGTCAAAGCGGCTGGGTCAAAAGTGTTGCCATGTCGGATGGAGCGGTGTCCACGATGAACCTGAGCCTGGTACCTGGCAGGACAGAGTGCGGTGTGGAGTTGGGACGGAAACCCGGGGTCTCACAGTGTGAGGAAGGAGGCCCATGGTCAAACCAGACTGGGCGAAGCCCTTAGTATTTAGGGATCTCGAGTTGGGATGAAAACCCTGAGCTGGGGGCTCTGAGTGCAAACTCCTTTCCACGTGACCTCCTGTCAGGTTAGGCTGCGGTTTCTCATCTGCAGGCACAGGTCACGTCAGCATCGCCCATCTGTCCATCTCTTCTCCTGGCCCCAGTTCATTACAGGAGAGGGAACTGGGTGCTGGAGGGTGGGGAATCCAGGAAGTCAGAGGTCTCACATCTGGATAAAAGGTTTTGAAAACAGGTCCCAAGTCTGACTTGGGACCACGCCGGGTCTACCACCCCGGGTCTGTTTTCATTATGAAGTTTCCCTTCTTCTCCCTTTACTTTCAGTGATAAAGTATAACACATTTTAAGGTTTTTAAAACGTATGTAATCCTTTTCACTCAGTAACTATACTGACCCTTAAGTGTCCATTTTCTAGTCCAGGATTATACCTCTCTCTCCTACCTCCCTGACCCACCAGTGCTGGGTCTGGTCTACCCCACCCACATTATCTCCTCTGCCCCACCCCAGCACCTTTCCCTATAATTTCTTCCTTTTACTCTATGCTTTCCTATCATGTTTGCACTTGCTGTGAAATAAGGAATAGCTTCCCAGTTCTGGTTGCTTCTTTCTCTCCTTAGGAGATTTCTCACTCTGTGCTGAGAATCTCACTGGGTACCTCCCTCGTTGCCAGAAGATTTAGCAGCAGATGCCCTGGACTCAATGAGCTCCAAAATACTGCATTGCTTCACCAGAAGGCATTTTTTTTCTGTTTCCAGACACACTGGAGACTTGCAGGACAGTACTGCGGCCTCGAGGTACCTCCTGGGCCCAAAAGAAGTCATCTGCCCCATCTACTTGGTGACACAGATCATTTGCTGGGGACTCTCTGCAGAGAGAGAAAATCTTGGGTCACTGTGGGGGAGCTGCACAAGAGCCCTGGGCTGGTCTTGGCCTGGAGACTCCTTCCCTGGGTCTGGTTTATGGACATTTTCTCTTCTGTAGAACCGGCAAAAGGAACAAGTCATTTTCTTTGTACAATTCTCTCAAGACACTCTTACCCCCTAGGCTTCCCAGGGCTCAGAGAGGGCCTCCCTGGCATTCATCTGGGGAAACCAAAAAGTCTCCTAGGCTCTGTCCTGCCAGGAAGCAGCCTGTACCTACCCCACAGAGGGTTCCAGACAGTTTGTGGCCAGGTATGGATTTTAAAAAAGGACTGATTTTACCCATAATCATTATAAATTTTATTGTCCTTCTCTACAATTCATAGAATTAAAGAAAGTGTCAGGAGAAACAGAATCTCAACCACCCTTATCTAATTTTCATTTATACACAGTATGGAAGAAGAAATTCTTTTCCTCCCCCTGGTGCATGAGGTAGATGCACCGTGCAAATCCAGGACAATGTACTGAGCTGGAAGACAGGATTCTATTAACTTAACAGCATAAAAATCATCAGAGTGTATTCTCTGATGACAATAATATTAATTTAGAAATGAATACAAAGAAGATATTTCGGAAACCAAATTATGTGGAATGAAACATTTCTATGTAAATTAAGGGCCAAAGACAAAATCACCAGGGAAATAAGAAAATATTTTAAATTGAATAATCACAAAACAAGATATCCAAATCTGTGAAATGCAGCTCAAGCAGTTCTCTGAGGGAGACATAAAGCTTAAGTGCTTAAACTAGAAAGGAAGAAAGACCTAAAATCAGTTCCACTCTAGAAAACTAGAAAAAAGAGCAAAATAATGCAAAAGTAAGTCAAAGAAGAAAATCCTAAAAAGAAGAAGTCAAATAAATAAAGTAGACATCAACAGAGAAAAGAGAGGCAAATTTGATTCTTAGTTAAACTGACAAACTTCTAGTTAGACTCATGAAGAAAAAAGAGAGGACAAAAATCACCAGCATCTAGAATGTAAAAATGATTGTTACCAAAGATCCTACTGCCATTAAAAGAATAAAAAGATAATATTTTATATATTTTTTGCCAACTTCTATGAAATGGACAAATGTACTGGAAATTAAAATAACCAAATTAAGAAAAGGAAAGAAGGATGGAAAAAAATTACAGGCTCTTTTTATTCACGGCTAACAGCACAAAGATCTTTAATGAAAAATCACCAAAGCAATCTTAGGCTACAAGGATAGCTGAAGATCAAAAGCAAAACCAAACAAACAAATAAGAAAAAGAAAAAGAAAACCCAATATCACATGCCAAATAACATATATAAGCAATAAACAAAGATAACATTTACATTTTCCCCCAAGTACGTTAGTGTTGGAAACATAATATATGTAGGAATACATCTTAACAATGGTTAAGATTTCTGAAATCCAAGACACTGAAAACCAAGGCAGACTGTGGAGTGTACAGAGGACCTACATAAATATATCCCCTGTTCATGGAGAGCAAGACTCCACATAGTTAAAATGTGATACTCTGCAAATTAATCCAGAGATTCAAAAAATGCCAAACAAAATTCTAGAAGATCTTTTGACAGAAATTAATGAACTGATGTACAAATTTATATGAAAATATGAAAGATCTCTCTCTCTCTCGTGTGGAAGTTTTCTCTCCTCTCCTTTTTTCTCTTTTCTCTACCTAATAAATAACTTTTCTGCAACACTTCTTGGGTCTGATATTTACTTTATGATACCGTGTACCTGTCATAGTCCCCTCTCTCATTCTTGAGAGGGTGGACACCAAGAACCTACATTTTTTCAGGGGAGCTGTGCCCCTCCAGCACCCAAAAAACTTGGTTACAATACCTGGTTCATATCATTAGGACTGGTTGGACAGTGGGTGAAACCCAAGGATAGCTAGCCAAGGCAGGGTGGGGAGTCATGTCACCTGGGGAGTGTAAGGGGCTGGGGAACTCTCTCTCCTAGCCAAGAGAAGCCATTAGGGACTATCCCCTGAACTCTAGTCAAGGTACTGTGCTTCTCCCATGCTCTTCACAACCTACAGACCAGGATATCCCTCCAGTGCCTACAACATCAGGCCCTGGGTTTCCAGCACAAAAATGGGCTGCTGTTTGGGAAGACACTGAGCTAGCCACAGCAGTTTTTCTTCTCATACCCCAGTGGCACCTGGAACACCAGTGAGAAAGAACTGTTCACTATCCTGGAAAGGGGGCTGAAGACAAGAAGCCAAGTGATCTGGCTCGGTGGGTCCCACCACCACAAAGACCAGAAAGCTAAGATCCACTGGCTTAAATCCTTACAGCCAGCACAGCAGTCTGTACTCCACCTGAGACTTTCAAGCTTGATTGGGGAGGGGGGAGGGCATCTGCCATTGCTAAGGCTCCATTAGGCGGTTTTAAAGTCAGTGTAAACTAAATCACTGGGAAGTTCAAACTGGGTGGAGCCCATGGTATCTTAGGAAGGCCTCTGCAGGAAGACTGCATCACTAGACTCCCACCTCACAGGGCAGGGCATCTCTGAAAAAAAGCAGCATCCCATCAGGAATTTATAAATAAAGCCCCCACCTTCCTGGGACAGAGCACTTGGGTACAGGAGGCTGTTGTGGGTACAGCTTCAGCAGACTTAAATGTCCCTGCCAGGCAGCTCTGAAAAGAACAGCAGATCTCCCAGCACAGTGTTCCAGCTCAAATAACGGACAGACTGACACTTCAAGGGGTTCCCTGACCCCCATGTATCCTGACTCTGAGACACCTCCCAGTAGGGGCCAACAGACACCTCATACAGGAGAGCTCTGGCTGGCATCTGGCGGGTGCCCCTCTGGGACAAAAGTATCAGAGGAAGGAACATGCAAAAATCAATGCTGTTCTGCAGCTGCCACTGGTGATTTCCAGGCAAGCAGGGTCTGGAGTGGACCGCCAGCAAACTCCAGCAAACCTACAGTAGCGGGCCCTGACTGTTAGAAGGAAAACTAACACACAGAAAGAAATAGTCTCAACATCAACAGAAAGGACTTCCACTCAGAGATCTATTCCAAAGTTCATCAGCTTCAAAGACCAAAGGTAGGTAAATCCACAAAGATGGCAAGAAACCAGTGCAAAAAGGTTGAAAATTCAAAAAACCAGAGTGTCTCTTCTCTTCCAAGGGATCACAATGCCTCACCAGCAGGGGAATAAAACTGGACAGAGAATGAGTTTGACAAATTGACAGAAGCAGGCTTCAGAAGGTGGGTAGTAGAAAACTTCTCCAGGCTAAAGGAGCATGTTCTAACCCAATGCAAGGAAGCTAAGAACCTTGAAAAAGGTTAGACAAAATGCTGACTAGAATAACCAGCTTAGGAAAGAATATAAACAACCTGATGAAGCTGAAAAACAAAGCACGAGAACTTCGTGAAGCATACACAAGTTTCAATATTCAAATCAATCAAGCAGAAGAAAGGATATCAGAAATTGAAGATCAACTCAGTGAAATAAAGTGAGAAGACAAGATTAAAGAAAAAAGAGTGAAAAGAAATGAATGAAGCCTCCAAGAAATATGGGATTACATGAAAAGACCAAATCTATGTTTGATCAGGGTACCTGAAAATGATGAAGAGAATGAATCCAAGTTGGAAAACTCTTCAGGATATTAACCAGGAGAACTTCTTCAACCTAGCAAGGCAGGCCAACATTCAAATTCGGAAAATACAGAGAACACCACAAAGGTACTCCTTGAGAACAGCAACCCCAAGACACATAATCGTCAGATTCACCAGGGTTGTAATGAAGGAAAAAAAATGCTAAGGGCAGCCAGAAAGAAAGGTTTGGTTACCCACAAAAGGAAGCCCATTAGACTCACAGTGGATATCTCAGGAGAAACCCTACAGGCCAAAAGAGAATGGGAGCCAATACTTTCAACATTCTTGAAGAAGAGAATTTTCAACCCAGAATTTTATATCCAGCCAAACTAAGCTTCATAAGCATAGGAGAAATAAAATCCTTTGTGAACAAGCAACTGCTGAGAGATTTTGTCACCACTAGGCCTGCCTTACAAGAGCTCCCAAAGGGAGCACTAAACATGGAAAGAAACAACCAGTACCAGCCACTGCAAAAACACGCCATATTGGAAAGACCATAGACACAATGAATAAATTGTATCAGCTAACAGGCAAAATAACCAGCTAGCATCATAATGGTATGATCAAACTCACACATAAAAATATTAACCTTAAATGGAAATGCCCCAATTAAAAGACACAGATTGGCAAATTGGATAAAGAGTCAACACCCATTGGTGTACTGTGTTCAGGAGACCCATCTCACTTGCAATGATACACATAGGCTCCAAGCAAATGGAAACAAACAAACAAAAAAGCATGGTTTGCAATCCTAGTCTCTGGTAAAATAAACTTTAAACCAACAAAGATCAAAAGAGACAAAGAAAGGCATTATATAATGGTAAAGGGATCATTGCAACAAGAAGACCTAACTATCCTAAATATATATGCACCCAACATAGGAACACATACAAAGAGAGCTACAAAGAGACTTAGACCCCCACACATTAATAGTGGGATACTTTAACATCACACTGTCAATATTATACAGATCAACAAGGCAGAAAATTAACAAGGCTATCCAGGACTTGAACTCAGATCTTGACTAAGCAGACCTAATAGACATCTACAGAGCTCTCCACCCCAAATCCACAGAATATACATTCATCTTAGCACCACATCTCACTTGTTCTAAAATAGGCCACTTAATTGGAAGTAAATCCCTCCTCAGCAAATGCAAAATAATGGAAATCATAACAAATAATCTCTCAGATCGCAGTGCAATCAAATTAGAATTTAGGTTTAAGAAACCCACTCAAAACCACACAACTATGTGGAAACTGAACAACTTGCTCCTGAATGACTACTGGACAAATAATGAAGTGAAGGCAGAAATAAATATGTTCTTCGAAACCAGTGAGAACAAAGACAGAATGTACCAGAACCTCAGGACATATTCAAAGCAGTGTCTAGAGGGAAATTTACAGCACTAAATGCCCACAAGAGAAAGGAGGAAGGATCTAAATTGACACCCTAATGTCACAGTTAAAAGAACTAGAGGAGTAAGAACAAACAAATTCAAAAGCTAGCAGAAGACAAGAAATAACTAAGATCAGAGCAGAAGCAGAGGAAATAGAGACATGAAAAACCCTTCAAAAAAATCAGTGAATCCAGGAGCTGTTTTTTTTTAAAGATCAACAAAATAGACCACTAGCCAGACTAATAAAGAAGAAAAGAGATAAGAATCAAATAGAAGCAATAAAAAATGATAAAGGGGATATCACCACCGATACCACAGAAATACAAACTACCATCAGAGAATACTATAAACACCTCTATGCAAATAAGCCAGAAAATCTAGAAGAAATGGGTGAATTCCTGGATACTTACACCCTCCCAAGACTAAACCAGGAAGAAGTCAAATCCCTGAATAGACCAATAACAAGGTCTGAAATTGAGGCAGCAATTAATAACCTACCCACCAAAAAAAGTCCAGGACCAGATGGATTCACAGCTGAATTCTGCCAGGGGTAAAAGGGTAGCTGGTACCATTTCTTCTGAAACTATTTCAAACAATAGAAAAAGAGAGAATCCTCCCTAACTCATTTTATGAAGCCAACATCATCCTGATACCAAAACTTGGCAGAGACACAACTAAAAGAGAAAATTTCAGACCAATATCCCTGATGAACATTGATGCAAAAATCCTCAGTAAAATACTGGCAAACAAAATCCAACAGCACATCAAAAAACTTATCCATCACAATCAAGTCAGCTTAATCCCTGGGATTCAAGGCTGGTTCCACATAGGCAAATCAGTAAAGATAATCCATCACATAAACAGAACCAAAGACAAAAACCACATAATTGATGCAGAGAAGGCCTCCAACAAAATTCAATAGCTCTTTATGCTAAAAACTTTCAATATGTATTGATGGAACATATCTCAAAATAATAAGAGCTATTTCTGACAAGCCCACAGCCAATACCATACTGAATGGGGGAAGACTGGAAGCATTCCCTTTGAAAACTGACACAAGACAAGGATGACCTCTCTCACCACTTCTATTCAACATAATATTGGAAGTTCTGGCCAGGGCAATTAGGCAAGAAAAAGAAATAAAGGGTATTCAATTAGGAAAAGAGAAAGTCAAATTGTCTCTATTTGCAGATGACATGATTGTATATGTAGAAGACCCCATCATCTCAGCCCAAAATCTCCTTAAGCTGATAAGCAACTTCCAGCAAAGTCTCAGGATATAAAATCAATGTGCAAAAATCACAAGCATTGCTATAAAAGACAAACAGAGAGCCAATGATGAATGAACTCCCATTCACAATTCCTCCAAAGAGGATAAAATACCTAGGAACACAACTAACAGGGGATGTGAAGGACATCTTCAAGAACTACAAACCACTGTCAAGGAAATAAGAGAGGACACAAACAGATGGAAAAACACTCCATGCTCATGGTTAGGAAGAACGAATATCGTGAAAACGGCCATGCTGCCCAAAGTAATTTTTACATTCAGTGCTACCCCCATCAAACTACCATTGACTTTCTTCACAGAATTAGAATACGAACAAAGCAAAACCCTAAATATTGTATAGAACCAAAAAAGGGCATACATAGCCAAGACAATCCTAAGGGGCAGGAGGGGGAAGCTGGAGGCATCATGCATCAGGCTACCTGACTTCAAACTGTACTACAAGGCTATAGTAATCAAAACAGCATGCTCCTGGTACCAAAACAGAGATATAGACCGATGGAACGGAACAGAGGCCTCAGAAGTAACACCACACATCTACAACCATCTGATCTTTGACAAACCTGACAAAAGCAAGCAATGGGGAAAGGACCCCCTATTTAATAAATGGTGTTGATAAAACTGGCTAGCCATATGCAGAAAGCTGAAACTGGATCCCTTCCTTACACCTTATACAAAAATTAACACCAAATGGATTAAAGATTTAAATATAAGACCTAACACCATAAAAACTCTAGAAGAAAACCTAAGGAATACCATTCAGGATATAGGCATGGGCAAGGGCTTGACGACTAAAACAACAAAAGCAATGGCAACAAAAGCCAAGATAGACAAATGGGATCTAATTAAACTAAAGAGCTTCTGCACAGCAAAAGAAACCACCAATACAGTGAACTGACAACCAATGGAATGGGAAAAAATTTTTGCACTCTATCCATTTGGCAAAGGACTAATATCAAGAATCTACAAAGAACTTAAACAAATTTACAGGAAAAAAACAAACGACCCGATCAAAAAGTAAGTGAACAATATGAACAGACACTTCTCAAAAGAAGGCATTTTTGCAGTCATCAAACATATGAAAAAAGCTCATCATCACTGATAATTAGAGAAATGCAAATCAATACCACATTGAGATACCATTTCACACCAGTTAGAATGGTGATCGTTACAAAATATGGAGACAGATGCTAGAGAGGATATGGAGAAATAGGAACACTTTTACACTGTTGGTGGGAGTGTAAATTCGTTCAACCATTTTGGAAGACAGTGTGGCAATTCCTCAAGGACCTAGAAACAGAAATTCCATTTGACCCAGCAATCCCGTTACTAGGTATATACTGAAAGGATTATAGATTATTCTATTATTAAAAAAAACACACACACATATGTTTATTGCAGCACTGTTTACAATAGCAGAGACTTGGAATTAACCCAAATGTCCATCAATGTTAGACTGGATAAAGAAAATGTGGCACATATACCCCACAGAATACTATGCATCCATAAAAAGGTATGAGTTCATGTCCTTTGCAGGGACATGAATTAAGCTGAAAACCACCATTCTCAGCCAATTGACACAAGAAAAAAAGCCAAACACTACATGTTCTTATTCACAAGTGGATGTTGAACAATGAGAACACGTGGACACAGGGAGTAGGACATCACACACTGGGGCCTGTTGGGGGGTGGGGAGCTAGGGAAGGGATAGCAGGGGGTGGGGGAATAAGGGACGGATAGCGTTAGGAAAAATACCTAATGTAGATGACAGGGTGATGGATGCAGCACACCACCATGGCATTGGTTTACATATGTAACAAACCTGCGCATTCTGCCCATGTACCCCAGAATTTAAAGTATAATAATAAAATAAGAATAAATAAGTAAATGAAGAGGTCATATCATGGCCGTCTTCTGCTCAAAACTGTCCTCTAACTCTTCATCCCACTCCGAGCAAAGGTCAGATCCAACCCCAATGCCCTCAAGCCCACCTGCTCTGGCAATACCTCTGACCTCGTCTAGTTTCTGTCCAGCCCGTCTGGCCTCCTTGCTCTTCTGGGAACACAGACAGCTCCCTGCCCTAGTGTATTTGCACCAGAGGTCCCCTGCCTGGAAAGAACTTCCCCAGACATCCTCATGTCCCTCAAATTTTTCCTCAAAGGTCACCTTTGCAACAAGGCACACACTGACCACTTTTGTGCAATGGCCACCTTCCCTGTCCTCACTGCCCACATCCTGGATCACCTGCCTCATAGCACTTCTCACCTTCTAGAACTTTCTTTCTTTGTTTCCTTACTCTGCTTATAGTGTATCTATGATCTGCCACTTCCCACTGAAGCACATGCTCCACAAGGTAAGAGATTTTTCTGATTTTACTTCAATGATGTTCTGTTCCCCAGATGGAGAATCATTCTGTCCTAAGTCTGGCTGACACCAAAGTTCAGTTGAATGAATGATCACTGTAGAGCACCTCCTCTTCTAAAGACAATATCTTTATTAACACAGACTCAGGCCAAGTGCAGTTTTGTGGCAGCTACAGCACAAGGACCCCTCACACTGAATCGAGGCCCATCTGTGCTTTTCTCAGCAGTGCTTCTTGTGCCCTCCCTGCCCCATTCCTCCTCCCACACAACCTTCTTGTGCGTGCACGCACACACACACACACACACACACACACACACACACACACACACTGAGGCAAACAATCAGGTTTCTAGCTTCAGAAAAGAACAGTCCTTGATGACGGGTCCAATTTCACAAACAAATGTAAATCTAAATTAGACTCTGCTTTATAGATTCATAAATTGGGGTTGGAGCCACCACCAAGATCATTAGAACCAGGGCAGGAAGAGAGGGCAGGAGAGCAGAGCAGAAGAGGAAACCTAGAAGGAGGGCAGGAGCTGAATGGGTCTGAAAATGCGTCTGTTTATAGCACAGAGACTCCAGTGTGCAGGAGCCACTTTGGGAAATGTGTGAGCCTCTGTGGTCACAGCTCCTGTGGGACAAGTTTCCATTGAAGGGACAAGGACAGTGGAGAAGCGAAGCTGACCCAGCTGTGGACTGACCACATAAAGCCCATGATGGACTCAACAGCAACTGGGCACAGGCCCCGCCCACACTCGGTTCCTCACAGCCTTCTCCATCCCCACCTGCAAAGTACTCAGCACAGCCAACATGCAGATTCTGGAAGGTTCTCAGGTCTTTATTTTCTCTCTCAAATTTTAAGAATTGACTTATTTAATTAACTCATCAACCTCTCATGGCAAATATTTGAGAGAACAAATTCATACTCAGATTTTCATTTTCAGTAAGAAAGAGGTTGTAGCTCAGTGCACCAGGAAGTTGAGACAGAGATGGAGACACCCAGCCCCACCCCTCTGGAACAGGAAAGATGACTGGGGAGGGGACACAGGTCAGTGTGGGGACAGAGGTCAAGGTGGACATGGGCTGGGCTGTCTCTCCACCTCCTCACATTATGCTAACAGGGACACAGACACATTCACATGCCTTTGCAGAAAGAGATGCCAGAGGTTCTTGAAGTCACAAAGGGGAAGTATGAAAAAATCCTGCATCTCAGTCCCACACAAGGCAGCTGGCTCAGGCTACAGAAAACAATAGTCATGAACAAATTCAGGTCAGTCATGGTAAGTGACGACACTCTGAACTGTCCACCACACACTCGAAATGTCCCAATCAAAGAATCCCAAGTACCTAGTCTTTTCCCCTCTGTCGCACCCCCCAGAATGTCACCTTAACAAGTTGTGAGAGACACATCAGAGCCCTGGGCACTGTCACTGCCTGAGGTGGAGCAAAAACAGGACCTGGTCAGAGCCCACAGGAGATGTGGGCCAGGAGGAATTAAGGGATGGGTGAGCTCCTCCACACTTCCACCCCCAACTTTCATGCAGCCTGAGAGTAGCTCCCTCCTTTTACGCCAGTGGGAAGAAAATGTTCCGTGAAGGGACAGGGAGGAAGCAGGGCCATGAGATCTTAGAGAAGCCTCCTAGACTTGGAGGATCCAAGAAACTTTCCTCCAAGAAAAGTTTCTAGCCACAGTGACTACAGACCCAGGGCAGAATCAGGAAACACGAGGAAAGCAGGTGTGGGTCCTGGATCAACCACCCTCTTAAGGTCTGTCCTCAGCAGGGACCTTCCCCTGCCTCATGAATCCTGAAATCAAGACCCTAACACCACAGTCATCAAGGTGATACATCTGTCCTTCATTGTCACATGTGCGTCACAAAATAGTAAGTACTGGCATACAGGGCCCCAGGTTGGGTTGACCCACGTATGGATGGTGCTTCCCAGTAATAAGGCAGGGAACACTTCTACCTGGGGCTTGAAAGCCACAGTGGGACAAGAAAACCCAGACCCCATCCCTTCCCTACATGAGCTCTTCCTCCTCCACATCACAGCAGTGACCCCAGCTCCGAAGACCACAGCTCCAAGCAAATCCAGGCCAGCAACAATGCCCACGATGGGGATGGTGGCCTGGGAAGAAGGCTATGGGAAAGGAGAGGATGGTGAGGGCCCTAACCCCAGGTCTCAGCCCTGACCCTGCTGATGGGCTCCAGAAGGGTTGCTGCTTTCCCTGAGAAGAGACATCACACCACCATACCCCTCCTTACCCCATCCCCCTTCTTACCCCACCTCAGGGTGAGGGGCTCCGGCAGCCCCTCATGTTGCATATGGTACGTGTATCTCTGCTCTTCTCCAGAAGGCACCACCACAGCCACCCACTTCTGGAAGGTTCCATCCCCTGCTGGCCTGTTCTCCACAAGCTTGGTTTCCCGGGTATGGTCCTCCCCATCCCGCTGCCAGGTCAGTGTGATCTCCGCAGGGTAGAAGCCCAGAGCCCAGCACCTCAGGGTGACTTCATGATCAGAGACGGGGTGGTGAGTCATGTGTGTCTTTGAGGGGTCTGACAGGAAGAGTTAGAAAATTCAGGTACTTTGCATCTCTCATGGGACATCCCAGTAGCACCCATGTGACCATCCTGATAATGGACAGGAAACCTGGGGTGTCAGAACTCAGATACCAGCCTGGACACAGACACCTGGGATAATCTCCTATTCCGTGGAAAGTTCTAGTCTCTGAGGCGGGAACAGCGACTTCTGCTCCTGACCTGAATGGAAGCTGAGGGACTCAGAGAAGCCGGAATCAGACTTTCCAACACATTGAGGGTGAGGCAGAGAACAAGGCCTGAGAGAAAAAGTCATGGTGCCCAAAGCTGCTGCAGGTGTCAAAGGGGACCCCTGATCAGTATTCCCGGGACTGTCTTCCCCTCCATTCCCACAGATACGTCATCCCTTAATTGTCCTAGAGAGCAGAGAGGGCCCTGAGGAAACATAGGAAAACTCACGCCATTCTCCATTCAAGGGAGGGCGATATTCTAGCGCTGATTCCATTTCCCTCCCCTCCTCGCTGGAGGTCAGCCAGGGAGATCTATAGGAGATGGGAAAGGCTCCCCACTGTCCCTGGTACCTGCGCGCTGCAGCGTCTCCTTCCCGTTCTCGAGATGTCTGCGGAGCCACTCCACGCACTCGCCCTCCAGGTAAGCTCTCGATTGCTCAGCCACGTTGGACGCCTTGAACTTGCTCTGGGTGCTCTGAGCCGCGTGTCCGCGGCGGTCCAGGAGCGCACGTCCTCGTTCATGGAGATGTAATCCTTGCTGTAGTAGGCAAACTGGAGATACCTGCAGAGGAAGCTCCCATCCGGCCCCACATCGAAGCCAATCATCCCCTGGAGGGTGTGAGACCCTGGCCCCGCCCCCGCGGTCAGCCCCGCCCACCGAGCGCCGCCCCACCCGGACCAACCCGCGGGCATTTTGGCCCAAACTGAAAATGAAACCGGGTAAAGGCGTCTGGGGCTCTCCCCGGTGGAGGGTCTGGGCAGGTTCCGCAGCCTCGGAGACTCGGGGGACGCAGGTTGTCCATGGGGGATGGGGAGGGGTCGTGACCTGCGCTCCGGGCCGGAGGTCACTCACCGGCCTCGCTCTGGTTGTAGTAGCTGAGCAGGGTCTGTAGGCTCACTCGGAAAGTCTGTGCCTCGGCCATGGCTCTACGCGTCTCCCGGTCCCAATACTCCTGCCCCTCCTGCTCCACCCACCGCGCCCGGGGCTCCATCCTCGGACTCCCGGCGCGCTGTCGAACCCCACGAACTGCGTGTCGTCCACGTAGCCCACGGCGATGAAGCGGGGCTCCCCGTGGCCGGGCCGGGACAAGGCAGTGTAGAAATACCTCAAAGAGTGAGAGCCTGGGAACAAGGAGAAGCTGAGACCCGCCCGACCCTCCTCCCCGCGCGGCTCCCCGGGTCCTGCGCCCCCGTCGGGCGAGCCCCTCGCTCCTCCCCGCAGAAGCCGTTTCCCTTCTGACCCGGCACTTACCCGCCCCGGTCTCGGTCAGGGCCAGGGTCCCCAAGAGCAGCAGAAGGAGGGTTTGAGGCGCCATGACCCCAGCCTTGGCGTCTGGGGAGAATCTGAGTCCCGGTGGGTAAGTGGGGACTTTAGAACCGGGACCTCGATGGCGCTGATTGTCTTTTCTAGAAAAGACATCCAATGGAAGTGGGAACTGGGATCGCCCGGTGAGTATCCTGGAAGAAGGACCCGACACAGGTTGGGAGAAGTGGTGAAACACAGGGAAGTGGGGAATCCACAAGGCTGCACCTCCCCAGTGCAGACGCGGCCCTTGGAACCTGAGACCCAGGCCCAGGACCTGGGACTTTGTACTGATCCCTCACGAGCCTCTTTGTCACACTGATTGCATGAGTCCTGGCCAAGGATCTGTCTGTGGAAACCAGGGAGAGACCCCCAGGCTACGCCCAGCCCCTTCCCCTTCACTTCTCGTCCTGGAATCCCCCTCCCTGAACTGGACTCCCTGCCTCCCACTCCTTACCTCTCCCCTTGGACTCTTGTACAAGGAAACTCACCACGGGGAACTTGATGTCAGAGAGTGAGCTCGCCCTGGGAGTGGAGGTGTAGAGACGGGGGTTTTCTCTCTAAACCTTGTCAAGTTTTGTCTGAAGTCACCAGATACAGATTCTCATAGAGACCAATTTCCTTTTTGTTTATTAATAAAGTAGATAGCACAATACTGGTAATCCCCGAATGGTTAAAATTCCAATCTGTAAAAGATCTGTGTCGAAACAGCATTACAATTAAACTCTCAAAGCTACGTTTTACTTTCCCAGACTAAGGATCTGTGACTGTGGGTTGTTACATTTAAATTATCTTCATTCCCTAATGTGTGTGAGTCCAGAGATTCCCGAGATTCCCCGTGTGTGTGAGTCCAGAACATCTCCTGAATACAAAGAAGAAGGGGTCTGTTGTGGGGGGGCACAAGGGACGGACAGTGGGGAGGGGTCTGGGGAGGTCGGGGAGGGATAACATGGGGAGAAATGCCAGATGTAGGTGACGGGGGATGGATGCAGCAAACCACATTGCCATGTGTGTACCTACGCAACAATCCTGCATGATCTGCACATGTACCCCAGAACCTAAAGTACCAAAAAAAAAAAAAAAAAAGGAAGAAGAAGCACGATTTGTTTCTGTATATTGCAACAGGGAGCCTGTAGTCACCACCTCAGAGTTGCCAGTGCTCCATGCAGTCCCAATGCTTTTCACCAACGCTCCAGCGTTGCCTGTTTTTGTGAACGACGCTGTGTGCATACTTTGTTTGGACACTTGGTATTTTTGTAACCCTTTTTTTTAATCTTAAGGAGACCATTAGTTCTTAGGCAGTCCTCCTAGGCTCTTCCACTGCTTTAGAATTCTTTCCTCTCTCCTTTTCCTCACCTCCTGCTTCTCCAGCCCTTCTCTCTGCCCCCTCATCCCTCACATCCTCCACTTCCCTTAGTCTGCACCACCCTGTCACTCCAGAATTGTGGCACTAACACCGTTGCTCACTTCTTGCCCACGTCTGTTCTCCCCACAGTGCTCAGCCCTCCTACTAATGTGACTCAGGTCGTGTAATTTCTTCCCTTACAATGGTTGGATTCTGGTCTACCACTTTGCTATTTGTTTTCAATTTGTCTCATATCTCACAGTTTCTGTTCCTCCTTTGCTACTTTCTTATGTGTAAAGGAAACATTTTTTAGTTTATGGTTTTAATTCTCCTAGTGGCTTTTAGCTATATTTCTTTACACTAATTTTTATTGTTCTTAGAATGGGAACTCAATTCCTTGACTTTTCACAGTGAAGTAGAGGTAATGTTAAACTATATCCAGCAAAATAAAGGACACTTGAAATGGTATAGTTTCATTTAACCTGTCATTATGCTATTATTGTTGTATATATTACATCAATATACATTATAAACTCAATGACACAGTGTAATAGTTTCTGTTTTAGAAAAGCAGTCATATGCCTTCAGGAAATTAAGAAAATGAGTGTGTGTGTGATATGTGTGTGTGCATCATTTCTGTTGTTAATTGTTCCTTTCTGTGTATCTGGGTCACCATCTATCTCATTTCGCTTCAGCCTGAAGAACTTCCTTTAAAATTACATGCAGTACAGGATGCCTAGGAAATGAATTTTATGGTTTTGATTATCTAAAAATGTCTTTATTTTTGGCCTTTTCCCCACCCTCCCCTTTTTTTTTCTTATTAGGGCATTTACATATAAAAAATTTTACCAGTTTCAGCTGTGCTTTTTGGTGAATATTGGTAATTATTTGTAGTCGTGTAACGACCACACTGGACAGTAGGGAAACACCACATGCAAAGAACTCCCTGCTAGGCTCGTCCACTGCTTTAGAGTCCTTTCCCTGCTCCTTTTCCTCACCTCCTGCTTCCCCCGCCCTTCTCTCTGCCCCCTCATCCCTCACACCCTCCTCTCTCCTTAGTTTCCACCGCCCAGTCACTTCAGAATTGTGGCACTGTAGAGAACAGTTTCTTTTCCCTAAAAACTTTCTTTCTGTCCCTTTCTATTTAATCCTTGCTTCCCACCGTCACCCACTTCCCTTCACTCAAACACTGCTCTGCTTTCTGTCACTGCAGTAGTGTAATTTCTAGAATTTCATGGACATTCAATAATATGTGATGTAGTCACTCAGCATAACAATGTTTGAGATGTTGTCATCCATTCATTTTTGTTGCTGAACAGCTGCTGAGTATTGCTGGAATCCCAGTTTACTCATTGGTTTCTCTATTCTCCACTTGATAGAAATGTGGATTACTCCAGTTAGGGTGTATTATTAATCAAGCCACTATAAATAACTGCTTACAAGTGTGGCCTTACATTTTTATTTCTTTTGGATAAATACATATTTGTGGAATTGCTGGGTCATGTGGTAATGGATGTGTAGCTGTATAAGAAATTGCCAAACCACTTTACAAATTGGCTGCAACATTTTTTGCATTCCCACCAGCAATATCAGACATTTCTATTTGTTCCATATTCTTGCCAGTATTTAGATTTATCATATGTCTTTATAACTTTACTTATTCTAGGTGATGTGTGATGGTTTCTCATTATGGTTTTAACTTTCACTTCTTTGATGACTAGTAGTGCTTGCTATCTCTTCATGTTCATCTCAGTGACTTATTACATGTATTTTACGAACTATTTTGCAAATTCAGTGATTAATTCCAGAGACTTTTTCAGAATTTCCTAGTGTTTTCTATGTATGCAATGAAGCTGGTGACAAAAAAAGACATTTATTTATTTATTTCCTATCCATTGATCTTTTTCCTTTTAAAATTATGTTTGCTTGGTAGAGATGAGGTCTCACCATCAGGCTCCTGAACTCAAGTGATTCTCCCACCTCAGCCTCCGGAAATGTAGTGATTACAGGCATGAGCTACCATGCTCAGTTCTTCTATTGGTCTTTTATTTCATTTTCTTGCCATGTTACACTGATTAGGATGCCTGTTAGGTGTTTAAACAAGAATGATGAGAGCTCACATATTTGTTTACAAGGAACTTAAACAAATTTACAAGAAAAAAACAGCCCCATTAAAAAGTGGGCAAAGGATATGAACAGACACTTCTCAGAAGAAGACATTTATGTGGCCAAGAAACATATGAAAAAAACCTCCACATCACGGATTGTTAGAGAAACGCAAAACAAACCACAATGAGATACCATCTCTCACCTGTCACAATGGCAATTACTAAAAAGTCGAGAAGCAATAGATGCTGACAAGTCTACGGAGAAATAGGAACACTTACACTGTTGGTGGGAATATAAACTAGTTCTGTTGTGGAAGAATTTCACTTGACAAGAACCCAAATGGCACTCAGAGGGCCGGAGGAACACAGTTTATTACACTGGCGGGCCCAGATGGGTTCGCACCCAAAGGTCTGGCCCTGGCCTGAAACAGCACACAGCTTTTATAGGTTGGGTGCAGGGTGAGTAACTAAAGGTTTTAGGCAATATGGCAGTTTCTCAAGGGACTTCATAGTTAGCAAGCAGGAAGCAAGCGTACAGAAGTAGATAGTGGTGGTTAGTCGGGCAATCAGGAGATTTTTCACAAACTGTCCACTTCATTCCCCCTTTGATGCTTTTTTATGAACTATATGGAGCATCACCTTTATATTTCAGTTGAGTTTAGTGGCAGTTGGGCTGCTGTTTTCTTGACTACTGTGGCCTCGATGAAGCGCTGGAGTGCGCTGACCAGGCAGGGGCTGAAGGTGGCCAGGAAAAGCATTAGTACAGGCCCTAAGACAGGCAGGACCCATTGAGTCCAAGTTCCAAGTCCTAGGGAACCCCAGAGGCTTTCTGACTCAGTACGTAGCCTTTGAATGAGATTCCTCAATTCCTTGACCTTTCCTGTGAAAATTTCTGACTGATTTACATAGTAACAGCATTCTTCCTGCAGGAAGAGGCAGGTACCCCCTTCTTCAGCCATAAGTCCAAGGCCCTGTGGTTTTGCAGAACCATGGCTGCTAAGGAATTTAACTGGTTTTGCAAGGACATTAGGGAGTTGGCCACCCTTTGCATGTCCTCATTGAGTTCCCAGGACAGTTTATGAAAGAAGTGGGCTGAAGTGCTGATGCCTCCTATTCCAGTGCCTATCCCAGCTGCTATGCCAGTTCCTACTAGGAGGGGAAGCAATACAGCCCATTTGGACCAGTAGTGGGGACTTAGAGCCATCTTAATTTCTTGGTCTGTGGCAACTGAGGTTTCTGGGATTAAGAATGCTAGGATACATACTCCAGTCCAATTTCTGTCTAAACAAGTATATGCTTGTCTACCACATAGGAAGAAGATACCCAGGGTGGGGGGGGGCACACTGGACCTCCGTGTGGAAGAGGTTAACTATAGTAGTGCAAGGGAGGTTTGGGAGTTTGCCGACTGGCAAGTTCCCTCTGGGACTTTGCACACAGGTGAGGTTGGTTTCTACCTTCATGAGTACATTCTCGGCTACTGGTCCTAGCAGAGCCATTCGGTTGGCTTATGTCCAGGAGAGATTCCAACCATCAGGGACTGGAGTAGCCACAAATATTCCCTGTTGGAGAGAGAGACATAACCAGCAAGGGTTAGTGAGATTAGTCTCCCCTTGTATATACTGATAAGTTGTGTTTGGAATTCGAGTCAAATAGGCATCAGTTTCTAAGGGCTGTGTAAGCCTTCTGATTGCTCAGAAATTTATGCTTCTATAGGGCTCAGGTGTAGCCCTGGCTAGTTTAATAAGTTCATTCTTAACCTCTTGGATTTGTTTTGTTCAGGGCTGGTCTTGAACCCGCAAGCTGTCTGACATCCCATAATAGGTGTAATAGGTCCAGCAGTGGTCCCGACCCCATCTGTGGTATCCCACGATTGGGCAATCAGATTTTTCCATTTTTCCTGTCCAATAGGTTTTTGAGTCATGCCTGTGCAGTTTAGGGCTGCCTCGCTGATAGCAGGTGGCCTTCATATAGGAGTAGGGGGTGAAAATGCCTTTGATTTTGCACATTTCCGGGCATGGTGGGTGCGAGTGAACCAGGATCCTGCAGGGCAGGAGGAGGGGAAGGAGCAAGGCTGACAGCAGAGGCATCCAAATAGTATGGGTGTAGATAGGATGGTTATTAGAACATCCCCCCTTACTTAGTTTGTCATGAAGGCCATCATGAACAAAACAGAAAGTAACATTCTACACTAGGCACGGGCAAGGCATGTCCTTCAAGGGAAAGCAACAATGACAGCACAATAGCAGAACAGTAAGCACTGCCAGAATAGCACCAAATACTAAAACTTCAGTCCATATCTGCTTATTCAGTGAAGACTCCTCAAGCTTCGGCCGTGCATTCACTAGTCAGCTTCCGGTTGTGTGACTAGAGCAGGGCTTGACAAGTCCTTAGTTCTCAGCTCGCCAGAGTGTGATTTTATAGGGCGCTGGGGGTCTGGATGTGCAGTCCACAGGTCTGGCGATGTGTCCGGGTGGGCCCTTTTGGCTCTGGAATGGTAAATCCAAGGGTCGATTCCTGTAACTTTGAAAGCAGTTGGAGTGACAAGGATTACAGTATGGAGCCCTGTCCAGACAGGTTGGAGGGGTTCCTTTTTCCAGTCCTTTACCCAGTCTTTGTCCCCAGGTTGGAAGGAATGCACTGGATTGGCTAGGGAGATGGGTGCTCTCTCCATTACAAACCAGTTGCCCTGGGACAGTATTTTCCCCAATGCCTGTAACTGAGATGATATGTCTATTTCTCCTAGCTGTCTGAGGTCTCCCTGTTCTTTGCTGACTAAGGGTGGGGAGCTCCTGAAAAGAATCTTGAAGGGTGAGTGGCTGGTGGGTCCTGGTGTGCACCATGACTGTAGCAGGGCTGGGGGAGCATGTCTACCCAGGAAGCCTGAGTCTCTTGGCAGAGCTTCACCAGCGTAGCCTTTAGGGTTCCATTTACGTGCTCCACTTTCCCTGAACTTTCTGGCCTATAGGCTGTATGAAGTTTCCACTTGATCTTGAGTGCACTGGTGAGGGTTTGGATGATCTCTGCCACGAACGCTGGCCCATTGTCACTGTGTAAGATGAGTGGAAACCCGTACCAGGGAACGATTTCTCAGAGTAAGATTTTCACTACTTCTCGGGCCCTTTCAATATTTGTCAGGAGTGCCTCCGCCGAACCTGTGCATGTGCATACAAGGACCAGTAGGTCTTTGTACGCTTTACCAGGCTTGATTTCAGTGAAGTCCACCTCTATGTCTTCAAAGGGGTAGTCCCCACCCCTTGCACCCCTGGAATGGGTTTCAGTCGCTGTGTGGGGTTGTTCTTAGCACAGGTTAGGCACTGGTTGCTCACTGTAGCACAGTTTAGGGAGGTGTGCAATGTAGTAATATCTGTTGAGTAGGGTTCCCAGGGCAGTCTTGCCTAGGTGGGTGAGACCATGGCACTGAGTAACGACAGTGTGAGCCAGGTTTTGGGCATCATGGGTCTGTTGTCAGGGAGTAGCCACCATCCCTCTGTGCTCTGTTTTGCCCTCTCCTGTTGCGCCCATTTATTTTCCTTCTTGGAGTACTCTGTCTTTCCCAAATCCTCGAGGAGCCAAGGGGTGACTGTGAATAAGTGGATGGGGGTTTGCACTGGATCTTCCTGTCTTGCTCTGCTTTAGCTTCTTGGTTGGCCAGTGGGTTTCCGTGGAGATGAGATCCGTTC
This sequence comes from Alouatta palliata, assembly GCA_004027835.1. Classification (NCBI taxonomy): domain Eukaryota; kingdom Metazoa; phylum Chordata; class Mammalia; order Primates; family Atelidae; genus Alouatta; species Alouatta palliata. Next base: position 15,056 of record PVKV010020472.1, on the reverse strand, counting down.
CTCTTTAGTGGCCCTTACCATGTGTAATGGCTACCTCTTTGGGCTTCCAAACTGCTTCTAGCAATTTGAGGACTTCTTCCTTGTTTTTCATTTCCTTTCCCTCTGCTGTCAGCAGTCCTCTTTCCTTGCATATTGTCCCATGTATGTGGACGGTTGCAAAGGCGTACTTGGAATCAGTGTAGATATTGGCCACGTTATTTTCTGCATGACACAGGGCCTGGATAAGGGCATATAATTCTGCCCATTGTGCTGATCAGCCTTTGGGCAAGGGAGCCACCTCTATCACTTTGGTGGCAGTGGTGACTGCATATCCCACATAACTTTCTCCATTTTAGACGTAATTGCTCCCATGAGTGAACAGGTTCAAATCTCCTTTTGAGCTTGGAGAGTCTCTGAGGTCTGGCAGACTAGCAAAAGCTTCATCCACCATTTACTTACAGTTGTGGTCCAGAGCTCCTTCTTCCAGGAATGTTGCCAGGTTGAGGCCATGCAAGGTTTCAATGGTGACCCACGGGTTCTCCCATAGCAGTCCTTAGTAGTGGGTTAGATGGGCATTTGAGAGCCATCGGTGTCCCTGACTGTTCATGAGGGTGAACACCCAGTGGGGCAATTTGATATTAACAGTCTGGCCCAAGGTTAGCTTGTCAGCTTCCTTCATCAGAATAACCATAGTGGCTAAGCCTCAGAGACAAGAGGGCCATCCTGACGCCACTGTATCTAGCTGTTTAGACAGATATGCTACTGGTCTCTGCCAAGGCCCAACAGTTTGGGTGAGGACCGCGAGTGCTATTTTGTCCTTCTCTTGGATGACTAAATTGAATTTCTGGGTAACATCTGGAAGTCCTAGCACTGGGGCACTGTGAAGCAGTGCTTTGATTTTTTGGTAAGCCATGTCTTGGCTATTACCTCACTTGAGGGGTCTATCTTCCAGCCCAGTTAGTGCCTCATAGAGGGGTCTCTCTATATCCGAGAAGCTGGGGATCCATATGTGACAGAAGCCTGCTGCTCCCAGAAACTCCCAAAGTTTTCACTTGGTGTTGGGAGCAGGCATGGAGCAGATTGCTTTCTTCCTCTCTGGTCCCAAGGACCAGTGGCCTTTGGTGATGACAAGTCCTAAGTACCACACCTGTTGTCTACAAATTTGAGCCTTTTTCCATGAGACTTTGTATCCTGCCTCCATGAGGAGCTGCAGCAGTGCTTTGGTTCCTTCCCAGCAGTCCTCCCATCTCCTGCTGATGAGGAGGAGGTCGTCCAAGTCCTGCACCAGTGTGCAGTTGAGGTCCTCTCCTGGGAAGGTAGCTAGGTCTTTGGCAAGTGCTTCACCGAACAGTGTGGGAGAGTTTTTGAATCCTTGGGGTAGACAAGTCCAGGTTAGTTGTGTCTTTCTTCATGTTTGGGGGTCTTCCCATTGGAAGGTGAAAAGTGGCTAGCTTTTTGATGCCAGTTATAGGCAGAAAAAGGCAACCTTCAAGTCCAAGCAAGTGAACCACTCGACCTCAGAGGGGAGGTGAGCCAAGAGAGTATATGGGTTAGGAACCACAGGGTGGAGGGTGATTGCAGCACTCTTAATTGCTCTCAGGTCCTGAACTGGGCAATATCCCCCACTGGGTTTTTTCACTGGCAATAAAGGGGTGTTCCAGGGAGACTGGCATTCGACCAGGATTCCTTCTTTTCTGAGCTGTGAAATGTGTTCCTGAATTCCCAGCTGTGCCTCTCAAGGTACTGGATATTGTCTCTGCCTAAAAGGGAGGGCTCCAGGCCTTAGCCTTTGCTGGGTGGTTCTTTTCTGCCCAGACTGCAGGGAAGGCATTTAGAAATTCTGGTGGGTTTTCTTCTAGCCTCTCAACAGTGTGCAACTTCCATTCATTTTCACATGGAAGAGTGACCACCAAGATCAGGCCCTTCTTGGGCTCACCCAAAGTCAGACTTACTGACCCTCCTGGTTCAAAGGTAATCTGCACCCCAGTATACTTAGCAGATCTCTCCCTAAGAGGGGAACAGAGCATTCCAGCAGGTAGAGGAACTCGTGGCGTATCTCGTGTCCCCCTAATTGACATATCTGGTTTTGGCAGAATAGCTGGGGCTCTACCTGGCTGCCTGTTGCTCCCATTATGGCAACCTTCCTGTTGCCAAATGAGGCAACAGGGATGGTGACCACCGAGTACTCCGCCCCGGTGTCTACCATAAAAGTTATTGAGTAGCTCCCAACTTTCATCTTGCCTATGGGCTCGCAGGGGCCAAGTTTTATAGAGCCCAGCCTGTCCTAGTCTGAGTCTGTTCTGGCCAAACCGATCAGGTAGGCCAGCTTAGGCTCTGGCTGTACTTTACCTTTCCTTGGGGAGGTGCCCCACTTGGGGTTGCTTGTTTGGGGCACTCATTCTTCCAGTGCCCCACTTCTTTGCAGTAGGAGCATTGATCAGGCCATAATAGGGGGGGTGCTCGAACCTCCACCCTTTGCACAGGGGACCCGGGCACTGGATCGGATTGGGACAGCCAAGAGCCACTGCCAAAAGTGTCACCTCTTGCTTCATCCATTTGTCTGCCTCCCTCTGTGCTTGTAGGTCTCAGTTCACATAGACTTTGTTGGCAACCTCCAGCAGCTGAGCGGAGTTCATTCTTGCAAAGTCCTCCAGCTTCTGTAACTTCCAGAGAATGTCAAGAGCTGACTGGGTGACAAAGGTGGCATTGACCATCCACATGTTCTCCGGTGCCTCTGGGTCAAATGGAGTATATATCTGGAAGGTCTCGCAGAGTCACTCATAGAAGTCACCAGGGATCTCATCTGATTTGAGTGACTGCTGCGGTTTTCGACATTTTGGTCAGTTTTCTTGCTCCCTTCTGGACTCATTTGAGGAGGGCCTTCTGGTGGTGCCGGAGAGAGGCTCTTCCTGCTTCAGTGTTGAAGTCCCAATTCAGCTTGATGTCAGATGCAGGCTCCACAGCCCAGCAGGTTGGGTCCAGGGACCCCAATGGGGCCTGTTCTTGGAGCCACTTACAGGATTCAGTCAGGATGCACCTCTGCTCTTCTGTGTTGAACAGTGTGAAGAGGAGCTGGCAACAATCATCCCAGGTGGGCTGGTGCATTTGGAAGATGGATTCTAAAAGGTCAACCAGAGCCTGAGCCTTCTCCAAGTATATGGGAGTGTGGAGTTTTCAATTCAGGAGATCTGTAGTACTGAAGGTCTGGTAGTAAAGGATGGGCCTCCTTGGCTCAACTGTTCCATTGTCCGTCATGGTGGGGAGGCCCTGGGTTTCCCACAAAGGCATCTGGAGGGCTAGTGCCAGCTGTGAGGACTGGAGGTGCCTGGCCAGGGGTGTTCTGGGGCACGGAGGCTCTGGACTGGCTGCGCCGGACTCAGCAGTCTCTAGTGATGCAGGATGCATCTCAGGTAGGTTGGGAGGGGCTGACGGTGCAACCAAGGGAATGTACGGAGGTGGCTGGATTTCTTCCTCAGGGTCACCTGGTGAATAGGTCTTTTGGGCCCCTTAGTCACCTGAGCCATAAGGACTTTGCACTTTCCCTATTTTCCAGCACAGAATTGAACACAAGGTGGCAAGGTTTGAGCTACCTCCTGCCAGGAGCAGATATAAGGAACTGGTCCAGGTGTCCGGGACTGCTGGTCTCAGCTTTCCAAACAGCCTGAATGGTGGGGATATCTAAGGTTCCTCCAGATGGGCAGCCAACATTAAACATTGGCCACTCCACTTCACAGAGAGTTTTTAGTCTTCCCAGGGGCATTTTGACCCCATAATCTCCAAAGAAGCCCTTCCTAAAGTTCTTGACCATACAGTCTAAAATAATGGGTTTGGACTGGCCCTTTCCCATGATGTATGCCCCCCTCTGACCGGTGGCATGAGACAGACAAAGGGAGGGGGTGTCCTGTTAAGGACCACTCAGGTGCCCACCTGGCTGAGTCCCTCTCGGGAAATTTGAGGCACCTCTTAGCATTGGCAGGTTGGAATAATCCCCCAACTCGGATCAAGCATAGCCCAATACTGCCCTAAACCTTATGAGGTCACCACTGAATTGCAGGTTAGGGCCTACTGAGACTCTGTAGTTTTCACCGTGGAGGCACAGACTGGAAATTCAAGGACAAGCCCTTGAATTCTGCATTCACTCACTCACTCAAACAGTTTATCACTTTCCCTCCTATCCCAGAGAGGCTACCTGTGGTCTCCCTGTGGAGACCCTGGGAGGTGATCAGGCTCCCCTTCCATCTTAAGATGGGCCTGCCCAGGGTCTGTGCTGGGACCTTACCTTATCAGAAGCTCCTGGTAGTTCAGTCCATCCCCTCCATGAGTCGTGAGTGGCAACACTGGAGCAGCAGCAGTTCTCCTGCCGGGTAAGGAGGCCCTGTTGCAAAGTATGGGTGGGGGGACTGCCTCATTCCATGGTGGGGAACAGGTATACCATCTGCCCTTTCTGATCCCAAACCGGTGGCTCAATGGGCCAGCACAGTTGGGTTTCCCAGTCAGGGAACCAACTGTTGTGGAAGAATATCACCTGACAAGAAACCCAAATGGCACTCAGAGGATTGGAGGAACACAGTTTATTATGCCGGCAGGCCCAGACGGGTTCACACCCAAAGGTCTGGACCCCAGCCTGGAACAGCACACAGCTTTTATAGGTTGGAGGCAGGGGGAGTAACTCAAGGTTTTAGGCAACGTGGCAGTTTCTCAAGGGACTCCCTAGTTAGCAAGCAGGAAGTGAGCGTACAGAAGCAGACAGTGGCAGTTACTCAGGCAATCAGGAGATTTTTCACAAACTTTCCACTTCAGTTCAACCATTATGGAGGATAGTGTGGCCATTCCTTAAAGATCTAGAACCAGAAATGCTATTTGACCCAGCAATTTCATTACTAGTTATATACCCAAAGGAATACAAATCATTCTACTATAAAGACACATGCACATGTATGTTTATTGTAGCACTATTTACAATAGCAAAGACATGGAACCAATCCAAATGCCTATCAATGATAGACTGAATAAAGAAAATGTGGTACATATATACCATGGAATACTACACAGCCATAAAAGATGAGTTCATGTCCTTTGCAAGGACATGGATGAAGCTTGAAGCCACCATCCTCAGCCCAACTTACACAGGAACAGAAAACCAAACACCACACGTTCTCCCTCCTAAGTGGGAGTTGAACAATGAGAATACATGGACACAGTAAGTAAGGGAAACAACACACACCAGGGCCTGTTGGGGAGTAGGGGGTGAGGGGAAGAAACTTACAGGATGGGTCAATAGGTGCAGCAAACCACCATGGTATACTACAGACCTGCACATTCTGCACATGTATCCCAGTGCTTAAAGTAAAATAAAATAAATTCAATTAAAAAAGAAAGTATGTGTCTTACATGTATGCATATGTTCATTGCAGCACCATTCACAATAGCAAAGACTTGAAATCAACCTATATGTCCATCAGTGGTAGACTGGATAGAGAAAATGTGGCACATATACACCATAGAATACTATGCAGCAATAAAAAAGAATGAGATCATGTCCTTTGCAGGAACATGGATAAAGTTGGAGGCCATTATTCTTAGCAAACTGATGCGGGAACAGAAAACTAAATACCACATGTTCGCACTTATAAGTGGGAGCTAAATAATGAGAACACATGGACATGCAGAGGGGAACAACACACACTGGGCTCTACTTGAGGGTGGAGGAAAGGAGGAGGGAGAGGATCAGGAAAAAGAGCTGATGGGTACCCAGGCTTAATACTTGGGTGGGTACTAATGGGTACTGAAATAATCTGTACAACAAAACCCCATGACACAAGTTTACCTATGTAACAAACCTGCACATGTACTCCTTAACTAAAAATAAAAGTTAAATTAAAAAAGAAAGAAAGAGAGAAAGAAAGTGCATGCCTGTAAACAGCACATGGTTGAGTTCCATGTTTTTTTTTTAAACCAAGAAACACAATCTCTGCTGTCACTGGAGTGTTGATTCATGTAGGTTTTTGTCATTATTGATAAGTTTTATGTCTACTATATTATTTTCCCAGTTTTTGTTTCTCTTTGTCCTGACCAATGATTTCTTATTGTAAATCATACAAACAAAAGAAAGTAGAATAACATATTAAATAACTACTTAAAGCGCTGGAAGAAAAAAAAAGTCAACTAAGAATTCTATATCTAGCATAGATGTCCTTCAAAAGAAGGCAAAATAAGGAGATATTTCAGGTAAAAGAAAATTAAGAGAATTTGTCACCAGCAGAGCTGCACAATAACAATTGGTAAAGAAAATTCTTCAGGCTAGAGGCAAATGATACCAGGTGGAAAACGAGATTTTCAGAAAAAATGATGATAAAAAATGGTCAATACTGAGCTAAGTGCAAAAGGCTATCTTGCTCCCCTCATTTACACTTCCTTTATATACATAGAACTGTTTAAATTAAGAAAAAGTTTTTTCTTGTGGAACTTATAACCTACGTAGATATACTACATATCTGTGCCATAAAATAAGGACATATAATATCTGTGCCATAAAATAAGGGCATTTTATAGAGGATACATGGTTGCAAGATTTGTATATTTATGGGTACTGGTACATTATTAACTGAAAGTAGACTATGAGATGTTAAAAATGCATTAAGCTGTGAAGGAAATTGAGACACAAAAAAAGTTCAAAAGATCGACAAATCTTGATGATGGTTTCTTGTTGTTGTTTGTTCATTTGTTTTGTTGTTGTTGTTTTTGAGGTGGAGTCTCGCTCTGTCACCCAGTCTGGAGTGTAATGGTGTGATCTCGGCTCACTGCAACCTCTGCCTCCTGGGTTAAAGTGATTCTCCTGCCTCAGCCTCCTAAGTAGCTGGGATTACTGGTATGGCGTGGGCACCATGCCCAGCTAATTTTTGTATTTTTAATAGGGATGAGGTTTTACCATTTTGGCCAGGCAGATCTCAAACTCCTGACCTCATGGCCTGCCCTCCTCAGCCTCCCAAAGTGCAGGGATTACAGGCATGACCCACCCTGTAATCTGGCATCTGGCCAGATACGGTTTTTTGAAGGAAAAAAAAAATACGTAGCCAGTCTTGAGTTTATTATTCTACAGTTTCAGAACTGTTGTGAATACAAATGTAATCAAAGAACAGTCCTTCCCAGAAAGAGAGGTTATCCCTAAATTCGAGGCAAGGAAAATGCAGCTGTGAACAATCAAAATCACTGTCCTTTTCCTCATAAAGCTTGTATTTGAGAGAGAGAAAGACTACGAGCAATTAAAATAAATACATTTGGCCAGGTGTGGTAGCTCACGCCTGTAACCCAGCATTTGGGAGGCCGAGGGGGTGGATCACCTGAGGCCAGGAGTTCGAGACCAGCCTGACCAACACGATGAAACCCTGTCTTTAAAAAATAAATGAATACATTTGTAGCTGTAGCTGGGTACAGTGGCTCATACCTGCAATTCCAGCCCTTTGGGAGGATGGATGAAGCAGAAGGACCCCTCGAGGCCAAGAGTTTGAGACCAGAGTGGGAAACATAGCAAGACTCCATTTGTACCAAAGAGAAATAAAAAGTTAGCTAAGTGTGGGGGCACACACCTGTAGTCCCCAGCTACTTGGGAGGCTGAGGTGGGAGGATCACTTGAGTCCAGGAGTTTGAGGCTACACTGAGCCAAGATTGCCCCACTGCATTCCAGCCTGGGTGAGAGAGCAGAACCCAGTTTCTCAGAATAAATAAGTAGATAATTCTTAAATGTTAGTAAAAGGGTTGTGAACACTTTGTTGTGAACACATGTTGTCAAGTCTAATGCATCCTTCCTGGAAAGAAGTTATGCACCTGGCTATTGTTGTTACGTGAAGTGTGCAGTGCAAGGTGGGCTCTGGTGAGAGTGAGAAGAATGAGGAGAATGAGGAGATTGGAAGAGAGCCCTGGAGATGAGCTTCCAGGCAGGGGAGCTGCTGTGCAGAGGCTCTGAGATATGGACACCTGGTTGTGCTGGATGAACGATGCCATGGAGGGCCTTAGCCTGGTCCCATTGCATAGACACATCTGAAACTGAGGCGTCACTGGGGAGGGCCTTGCCAACGAAAGGGATTTTTTCCATGACATGTTTTGAAAAGATTCTTCAAAACGTTCCAAAGGGGGAAATTTTCCTCCCTCTCCAGACCCCAGGTCCTCTGCCAGAAATAAGCACTTTAAGAAATTTTATGCATCCTTCATCCTTTCTGGAAAGAAGTTATGCGCGTGTTATTGTTACGTGAAGAAGGAGCACTCATAAGAAAGGAGTAGAAAAAAATGTTTCTTCTTTTCAGTTTTCCCGAGTGTTGCCATGAAGGGATGGAGAGAGGAGTTGCAGGGAGGAGACAGAAACCTCAGGGACAGCACAAGGCTCCAGAGCTTTCCCCTCCTCCCACCATTGTGGGGTCCTTTGCTGCTCAGAGGCGCCTTCACCTACACCAATGCTCAGCCCGGGGTCAGCCATCTCTGCCTGACTTACAGCCCACTTCTCTCTTCTGCTCAGAGAATCTGAGAGCTGCGCGGCGGCGCCCCCGTGTGGCCACAAGGCTAAACAGTGGCCTTCAGCTCCCATCTCGCCTGCTCAGCCAAGACCTCCCCTGGGTGTCCCTGGGCTCCCGGCAGCAGGACAGGGGTCTGAACACAGGAGGGCGCCCCTACTCTATGTCAGGATTGGGATCAGACGTGCGTGTGTGGTTCTATTCCATTGATTTATAACTATTTTATGCCAACGTTACAGTACTTTTTATTTATAGGGGTTAATAGTAAATCTTGACATTACCCCATATGCATCCTCCAAATTTCTTTTTTTTATTATTATTATTTCGGCTATTGGAAGTTATTTGTATTCCCATAGAAATGGTAGGTTCAGCTTGCCAATTTATTTAAATATTTCTTTTAAAGTTCACCAGCGTTTTAATTGATATGGCACTTAATTTAATAGCTCAGTCTTGGAGAATTAATAACACTGGTTATTTCAGTTCTTGAATACACTATTTCTCTGTTTATTTCAATCTTCTTTATTTTCTGTCGGGGTGCCATGTAGATCTTAGTGTACAAATTATACATATTATTAAAAAATTGATAGCAGAACCTGGTATTACTTTAATGATTGTTTTGTGAGTGTATTTAAAAATTTTTCATCATTCTGATTTTACATTACTTGTAGATACTTTACTTTTATATAGGAGTTGTACCTTACAATTTTAATAAATTTATATATTACTTCTAGAAGTTTTATTGCCCTTAAGATTTCCCACTTACATGATATTGTTATCTTCAAACTAGTACACTTTACTTTTTTTTTTCATTTAAAAGTCTTTTCTTTCTTTTTCTTTGCTCAATGCTCTGGCCAGCACCTCCAGGACAACATCTTTGCCTTTTTTCCTGATCTTAGGCAGAGAACCATCAATTTTCATCATAAAATATGATGTGAGAAGTAGGTTTGACATAGAAGCCATTTATCAAATTGAAGAACTTGCCTACTATTCCTATTTACTAACAAAGGCTTTATCACAAATGATTGTTGCATTCTATTTTTTATTAATTTTTTTTAACCTTTAGGTTCAGTGGCACATGTGCAGCCCTGTTTTATATTTAAATTGCATGTCATGGGGCTTTGGTGTACAGAATATTTCACCGTGCAGGTTATAAACACAGTACTTGATAGGAAGTTTTCTAATCCTCCCTCTTCTCCCATCCTCCACCCTTGCGTAGGCCTTGGTGTCTGCTGTTTCCATCTGAGTCCATGTGTACTCACTGTTGAGCTCCCACTTATCAGTGAGAACACATGGTGTTTGGTTTTCTGTTCCTGTGTTAGTTGTCAGGATAATGGCCTTTAGCTCCATCCGTGTTGCTGCAAAGAACGTGACCCTGTTCTTTCATCTCACAGATTTTGCACTCTCATATCCTTCAGTTTAGAGGACTTTCTAATTTCTCTTGTGAGTGCTTCTTTGACAAAGTTGTTATTTAGAATTTTGATGTTAATTTCCAAATACTTGGTATTTTTATGATTTTCTACCTTAGTCCATTGGAACACCATAGTCTGTGTGGCTTATAAACAACAGAAATCTATTTCTCACAACTCTAGAGCCTGCGAAGTCCAAGGTCAAGACAATGGCAAAGTGGTCCTGTGGTTAGGGGCAAGTTGGTCCCCATTTTAATTCTGAGCCAAAATAAGGAAAAGCAGTTTTGCACCATAGTCACTAACCAGGAAGCGCTGTCATTGCTAGTGATGGCATCTAGCTCTCAAGGGAGGACAGCAGCTCAGGGCCAGCTCTGTAATTACTGCAGAGCTCCAGTCTGCTTTGGCCATGTCCACAGTTCCCCACTGCTGCACACTTATTACATCACTGCATCCACCTATGCCATCTTTACTGATAAAGGTCTGAGGTATCATCTTGTTCCTGTGAACTGCTGTAAATAATCTTAAATCTTGCACTACTGCTGGCTAAGATTTCAATAAATGCCAGAAACCCTTGTTTGAAGGGCAATTGACAGAGGACACCTTGAAACCTTCTGTGGGAACAAGTGGGCTTGATGAGCACAGCCTCCTTCCCATGTGGATTCTGCTGTTCATAAACTCTTGAGCCCTGATGACAGGCTGCCATCTCCCTAGGAGGAATACCTAATCACAGGTGTTGCTTGGAGTATTAAACAGGAGCCCAGCCAGCTGGCTTCTATTTCTCTGCTGTGATTTTCTCTTTTTACCCCTTTTTTTGTAAGAATTAAAAGTATAATTTTATTTAGATGTTACCTGTATATAGTACAGTAAGATATACAAAGAGACACACGTTGTTTAACAGGAGTTTTTTAAATACCACTTTAGATTTAACTTACAGCAGCATGGTAGCCCTGCAAGATGACAGGTACTCTGATTTACACTAAAAAATTACTTGCTATTCTGGCTGATACATTTCCATGAGTCTTTAATGGATAAAATATATCATGTATTTCACTTGTAAATTATGATAAAACTTGCAAAACCTTGGCCGCCCTATTTGTAATTTTCTATGTGGTTATTTTACTTTCATTTGTTGAACATCTTAGATATAAGCCAAAGTTCTCCATCAAATTTGGGGACTTTTCAGCTGTTATTTTTTAAAATAATTTTTCTGATCCTGTGTCTCTATCTTCTCTTGAGGGTCCACTTGAACATTTAGTCTGTTTTCTTGTAGCTTGGAATTGAGCAAGTTCTAGAGATTTCTATTCAAAGAAACAAACTTGTCCTTTATTCTGCCATCTCAAAACTTCTGTGGACCTCCTCCAGAATACTTTCATTTTCTTTTTTTCTGTTTGAGAATTTCCACTTAGTATCTTACGTAGTTGCAGCAGGGGTTTCTGGGTGTGTGTCCTGAATCTCTGTAATTTAGAGATTGACCAAGTATTTGAATCATTTAAACTCAGATATTGTGATTCAACTTCATTGTGGTTGCTTTGTTTCTGGAATTCTCTCTGGATTTCCAATTGTTCTGTTAGCCTCACATCCTGCCTTTTCACCCCTCAAGGCTGTAAGATGTTTGCTTTCTTCTACCTGAGCTCTGCGGGTTGACAGATGCACTCAGTCCATGGTACTGCAGACTTGCAGATTCACCAGGATCATTTATCTCTTTGGAGGGCAAACCTAACTCTATGCTAAAACTCATGTTTTGAATAAAGAAACCCCCCAAACAGGCTTTGTGTGAGCAACATGGCTGTTTATTTACTTGGGTGCAAGGGGGCTAAGGCAAAAATGGGCATTAGCGAAGGGCAGTGGGATAGGAGTTGGTTTATAGGTTTGGGGTGGGCAGTGGAAAGTTACAGAGTAAGATCAGTTACAGTGGCGGGGGTGGGGCATGGAGTATACCTCACCATAAGTTCAGTTACAATGGCAGGTGGGATAGGGTGTAAGAACAGTTAAGATGGCAGGGTGGGGTGATCACTCCCCTGGTTGATCAGGGATAATGGGGAACAGAGGCAGGAGTGGGGGTGATCAGCCAAGGCAGGCAGGACTTTAGACTTTCTGGGTCTAGGCTTGCACATGGAGGCCTGACACTCTAGTTTCTTTCTGACTTTTCATCAGATTCCCTAGTGGCCCACACCCATGCAGAGTTTGGTGTTCAGCCAGGGATGTATGTGAGCATAAATTGGATTCACACTGTTGATCTGAACTCTTCTGCAACTCTCTTTAAAAATTCTCATTTAAATTTCTAGCTGATTTGGGCTCTGAACACCATGATCCACCCACATTGAGCCATTAGGGCTGCAGTTATCTGCTGGGAGGCTGGAGAGCACTCATAGGTAAGAAAGAAAGGCCACCAACTTGCAGTCCTTACCTAACACAGAAGGAGTCTTTTAACTTTAAAGCTCTAATCACATATTGCTATTGGAGCAAAACTTGCTGGTCTATCTCTTTATGTTCCCATAATCAGAAGTTCTACCCTGAAAGATACTTTGGGGAGAGAAGGTTGCAGTCCACAATTCAATCTTCTGAGACAAATACGATTCCAGGCACCAGAAATTCTCAAGTTAGATTTCTAAAATTAAAATGAAATTAGGGCTGGGTACAGTGGCTTATATCTGTAATCCCAGCAATTTGGGAGGCCAAGGCGGGTGGATTCCTTGAGCCCAGGAGTTACAACAAGCCTGGGAAACATGGCAAAACCCCATCTCTACAAAAAACACAAAAATTAGTCAGGTGTGGTGGCACACAGTTGTAGTCCCAGCTACTTGGAAGGCTGAGGTGGGAGGATCAGCTGAGCCCAGGGCAGTCGAGGATGCGGTGAGCTGTGTTTATACCACTGGACTCCAGCCTAGGCAAGAGAGTGAGAATATGTTTAAAAAAAAAAAAAAAGATCGAATGAATAATGAGGGAAGATTAGGCCTGGTGTCTGTGACCCCAAGTTTCTATGGGAATCACTGACTTTATACAACCCACAATGATAAAGAAGGACACCCTACACATGATTTGTCTCTTTAGTATTGGAGAGAGCACATTCCGTAGCTCATAATTTTCTGACAGTCTGTGAATCAAGTCACCAAAACTGCAGCTAAAGTTGAATGGAGGCCATGGAAGTGGTTCAGTGAAGTACAAAACAAGCACTGCTTTTGTTCTTGATTCTTTCCCCAAACCAGGCCCTCACATGTGTTTTTAATAAACACTACAGCTGGTTGTAGCCAATGGCAAAGAGTCCTCCCATTATTGAGGCCCTGGTCCTTTTAACTTGGGGAATTCTATCAACTTCAGGGAGTACAAACTGTTTGAGAAATAACTGCACTGATATTATCAAACGCTAATGAAGACAGATGCTTTCACCAATGAAAAAGTTATGACTTCTTATCCTGCGAGGGGATTTCTCTGATCCAACATTGTATTAGCTAGTACAAGTACAGAAATGTTCCATAATAAATAGAAATGTCATTTTGATCCAGGCAAAAGTCAAGCATATCTGCCATTTGCTCCCAAATTTTTATTTGGATATTGTTGAGTATGCATGTATGTGTGTGTGTGTGTGTGTGTGTGAGTGTGTGTGTGATGTGGGCACATGTGCATGTGTGTGTGAGACAGTCATAAGACCCATTGCCCAAGTTTCAGGGTTTGGGGAAAAAGTTCCATTCTTTTTCTTAATTTAAGTAATAGCTTCTGGCTTACTACTGGGCCCTGGTAGGTTCTAAATGCTATGATCATGATACAGAAAATGACCAAGTGACCTGAGGTGCTCATTACGACCTGAATTTTATATGCTCAGTCATGCTCACCAGCCCTGAGTCTGCAAAGGGAAGTGGTATATGCAGCATCAGACTTTAGCAGGTCCTACAAGACCAGGTAAGTTGCCTAATGATTTGTACTATACTCCAAGTATTCTTATTACTGCTGGAGAATCCACTCTCCACTGTCTCATTACTGAGGTCTTGAGGAGTTCCCTAGGGATGATTAACTGTAGAGGAAAAAAATTTGAATATGCTTGGATATCCCAGAGTCAAATGTCATGACATTAGAGTCCCTTTCAGGAATCGTCATGAACAGTAATGGAAAAAAAAATACTTCCAGTGAGAAGATGTTCAATCAGACCATCTGGAAATCCTGTTTACCAGAAGGAGAAATGTCTTACTTTTGGGTCTTAATCTATTTTGGAAAATCTTACCCGACAAGAAACCCAAGCAGCACTCAGGGGATCGGAGGAACACACTTTATTATGCCGGCAGGCCCAGAAGGGTTCACACCGAAAAGTCCGGACCCCAGCTGTGAAAAGTACACAGTTTTTATAGGTGAAGGGGTAGGGGAGGTAACTCAGGACTTTAGACAATTCAGCAGGTTTTACACAACGCGGCAGTTTCCCTTAAGGCTTTCCAGTTAGTAAGCAGTAAGCTGAGGGACAGAAGCAGAAAGAGGCAGTTACTAACAAAAATAGGGGCAGTTTTAAAATAGGGACGGTTGCTGACTGCATGCTGACAAAATCCTGGGCAATATTTACACTTCAAATCAATGCATGGGCAGTCACTAATAGTTTCCTGAGATAACTCAGTGGCTTCAAATAAATAAGATGGAAAGGTTTGTGATAAGGAGCTTTGAGGAGGAGACGTGAACCACTCATATGGCACACTTAGGTAGATATACCTACCCTCATACTAGCAAGAATGGATGGTGAAGAAATAAAACACAATGTAGAAGCATTGAGAGGCTGACACTTTAAGAAAAATTGTTGAATCCCAAATCAAGAAACTCTGCACTTACTTTCTTGCTGAGCTTATCTGCTTAAAGTAGGATAATTAAGCTTTAGTTTTCATGGCCTCCTAAGGTATTCGGAATAGAAGACAAAGTTCAGATAGTGCTCAGAGTGGGAAATTTAATAGTGTTCTCTTCCATTTAACTAGGATCCCTAAAGCTGGTTCCTCAGTGTCTGACCTGCCCGGACCCTCATAACCTGGACCCCAAGGTGCGACCGAATTAACCAGATGGAAAAGAAGTTCAGGCTTTATTGGAGAGTCTCCGGGCGGACTGGACTCATGATGGGAAGAGTCAGCAGTCTCGCGCCGGTTTTCTTTGTTCTGCAGTTTTTATAGGGGTAGAGGGACTGGGGGAGTGGGAGAGCTGA
>PVKV010020471.1:0-39714 GCA_004027835.1 Alouatta palliata | reverse complement strand
CACCATGCCCAGCTAATTTTTGTATTTTTAGTAGAGACGGGGTTTCACCATGTTGACCAGGATGGTCTCAATCTCTTGACCTCGTGATCCACCCACCTCGGCCTCCCAAAGTGCTGGGATTACAAGCGTGAGCCACCGCGCCCGGCTGAAGTAGCTCTTTACTGGGTCCTGCTTGGTCAGCTCTGTTGGGAAGTTCGTCAAACCCAGATTGCATCAAACCCTGGAAGACTAGTTTAATGAAACTAAACTAAATTCAGAATTTAATGAAACTAAATTCAGCAGAAAAGTGGAATACCACTAACACTTCCAAAGGCTAGAATAGGGTAGAGAGATGTGACCTTGGGCAAACCAATAGAACTTTTGTGCCTTGGTTTCCTCTAATGTAAACAAAATTATGAAGGTGGAATAGCTACATTGTTGAAATGACCACAGCCCAGGATCTGGTCCCTCGAATAGAGTTGGAACTCTATTGAGCTAATAAGGAAGTCTTGTGTTCCAATTCTGTGTAAGTTATGGGGGTAAATGTGGGGGCATGGGCGTATAGTTGTTGCTGTGTAACTAACACTCAGTGGCTGCTTATGTGCCAGGTACTGTTCTAAGCACTTTTCATTAATTAGTTCATTTAATCCACATGTGAGGATTACTATAAGACTAATATCATCACCCCCCCTTTTTTTTTTTGAGACGGAGTTTTGCTCTATCGCCAGGCGCCAGGCTGGAGTGCAGTGACACAATCTCGGCTCACTGCAACAACCTCTGCCTCCCGGGTTCAAGCAATTCTCCTGCCTCAGCCTCCGGAGTAGCTGGGACTACAGGCATGTGCCACCATACCCAGCTGATTTTTGTATTTTTAGTAGAGACAGGGTTTCACTGTGTTGGTCAGGATGGTCTCGATCTCTTGACCTCGTGATCCACCCGCCTCGACCTCCCAAAGTGCTGGGATTACAGGCGTGAGCCACCACGCCCAGCTATCACCCCCCTTTTGTACATACAGAAATTGAGGCACTGACAGGTTAAGTCACTTGTTCACAATTAGGAAGTAGAATACCTGAGATCTGAACCTATGTAACGTGTCTCAGAATTACACTGAGAAGTTTGTCTTGAAATCATTTACTGGCAACACCTAATACCATAATACCATCTATAATCCTCATATTCTTTTTTTTTTGAGACAGAGTCTCACTCTGTCACCAGGCGCTAGGCTGGAGTGCAGTGGCGCGACCTCGGCTCACTGCAACCTCCGCCGCCCGGGTTCAAGCAATTCTCCTGCCTCAGCCTCCCGAGTAGCTGGGACTACAGGCACACGCCACCACGCCCAGCTAATTTTTTTTGTATTTTTAGTAGAGACGGGGTTTCACCATGTTGACCAGGATGGTCTCGATCTCTTGACCTCGTGATCCGCCCGCCTCGGCCTCCCAAAGTGCTGGGATTACAGGCGTGAGCCACCGCGCCCGGCCAATCCTCATATTCTTATCTCTCCGGTGCCTTCTCTGATTTGAGTGTCCAGACTTTTTACTTTTGACCTTTGTATCTTAGAACTTGAAGCCTGTCTTAAATCTTTAGGTCTGTGGTTCATATTCTCAACCGTAGGAAATTTACTTGAGAGACCAAAATTACAATTAAAAATCAGGTTTTTTGTTTAGAAACAGGGAATCAAACACTAAGATTCATTTTTTTCAAGGATAATAGATTATGACAAAACCTGTTTGACCTTTAACCTTCCTTTAACAAATCAAAGTGTTTCCTAGGGATAAGGCAGAGTTGGCAGTCAGGATCTGTCACTCTTTTCTGTTTGATGTTTGACATCTACCAAATTCTGGATTCCATTGTTTTGCTGTATACCGATTATTTTTCTTTATATTCTGAAATAGATAATTAAACTCTGGTCGAATTTTTATGCTTATTCTTAGCCCTACTCTTTTGATGTAATTTAGTGACTAACACGTAGTAAATAGTCAATAAATGTTGTGGAATTCACTTAAATGCTCAGTTTATTTCTGTTTTGTAATGGTTTTTAACAGTCCAGTCAGATGAAGCTTTATTGCTAATATTCAACACCCTTTCGTCTTTACGTATTTTAGCATTATAGTGGTTTGTGTTTATCTTCCTCAAAGTAAGCTCTTCCTCCTTAACCCTTGATTTCTCAGCCTTTTATCTGGTTTCTGGTTTCCATCTGGGTTTATAGGACTCTCCACTCAACTCGTGAACTTTCCATATTGAAAGGGGCCTGCCCCATATTCCTGTAATCACCTTGAAATACAAACCCCTGCAAATTAGGCAAGAAGGAGCAGAGCAGAAAAATAGCATTAATACCTTTATTCCCCTTAGTTCTATCTAACTAATTACTTATCCTATCCCAGGTTATCCTCTTCAGAGTTAACACATTTGAAAATGCAAAAAGCAAAAGCAACAAGCACCCCAAAAAAGACAACAAAACAGAACTCAAACCCTTCAAAGCAATGACATTTTAATGTCAGAAGTTGAACAGTTATATTTTGAAATTCACCTCTGCTTATGGTGTAATTAAGCTAGTTAATGTATTCAACCAGTATTTGTTGAGCATCTTTTAGGCTGCAGACAAAACAATATGATCTGGTCCTTGCTTTCAAGGAGCTCAAATCAGTGAGGAGAAATAAGTATAACCATAGGGAGTGTATAAGTTCTCTATTGGAGGGGCAAACAAAGGCAATAAGGCCGCTGGTTCTGCTTGGGGGTATTGAGGAAGGCTTTATGGAGGAGGTGATATTTGAGATGAAACTTGGAAAGTAACAGAGTGTTCCTGGCAAAAACAAAACTAAAAACAACACCTGAAGAGTGCTTGACTTTGGGAATGCTAGTTGACGTTCAGAATGGCTGTTTACCAGTAGGTTGTACCTTGATTCTGGGCCATTAAGGATAAATAATACATGAAAAATTAATATTTCAGAAGTACATATGAATTTAGAAGTATGGATTTCCTACTGGGGAGCCAGGTTTACTCGTGTTTATATAGAAATACCAGCAGAAGCTTGGAAACCAGAGGAAAAACACAAGGGATGTGAAGGCAGTCTGGTTGTGATATCTGCCACCTTGTTGGTCACTGATGTTTTGGCTGATCCAGCTGGTTGGGTACGCCCTCTTACTCCTTTATGAATCTGCGTGCTTGTTTGAAGAGATTGAACCATGTTTTGGTAAAAAATCATGGGAATATAATTGGAAAGTTAATTTATAAATTTTCTAATTCATTGATTCCACACACACGAGCAACTGCTGTGTGCCAGGCTCCATGCTAGGTACTAGAAATTCCGTGGTGTAAAAACAGCTGTGGTCCCTGCCCTCATGGACTTCACATCTAGCTGTCATTTCTTCACTCTGGTATGCATACTCTGAAGCTATATACTCTGTAATTCGTGCTCTTAAACTTGTACGCCGTTTTTAGGATGTATGGCATGGAGAACAGTGTGGGTATTCAGATATTGATCACCACTAGCATCCTTTTAAGCCTAGAGTAATATCTAGCTGTCCTGATGCTCAGATCCAGGGAACTAGATGCAGCAAGTCTAATAAATACAGACTAGATTTGTGTAACAAGACAGCGAAGTATTTTGTTGCTTAATGGGTTTTTCAGTGGCTATTCTTTGATGCGTTCTTCTGTTTCCTAGGTTAATAATCCAGTTGCATGAAAAGGCACAGCATGTTCAAGATATCATTCCTATAAATAGCCACTTCAGATGTGTTCAAGGTACTAGCTTTAATTGCTTAGCGAGTTTTATGTTTTTTCGTGGTCATTACTGCATTATGTAATACCATACATATTTAAATTTGTCACTGCACATAAAATGAAGTGTATTCCTCTTTGCATAAAAAAGATGACATTGAGGAGATGATACTTTGTCTAAGAATGCTGAAGGGTTATATTGAAATACATTTGTATATATGTATGTGTATATAGTCTCATCTGTTTCCTTGGCTTGGGTTAGAAATGTATGTAGATTGTTACCTGTGTAGATAGTTTTTATGCTGACTGACCTATATATGGATTTAAATAACGTTCTTGGGCTTAACTGACACAGTGCTCATTGTAAGGTACCAAGGTCACTTGGATTCACACACATTTGGCACTTTCTCCATATGCTATTTGAAATGAAGACAATTGGCAACATACCTTGCCAGATTATAATATCTTACACTCAGTTGTGCTGATTCTCAAACCTTGACATTGGTGAATCATAAGAAAATTGACTCTGAGGAGGAAATATTTGGCCTCTTATCCTCAAATTTGGGGACTGAGCACAGAAAATCTGTGGTTTCATCTGCTACGATGAAACTTAAAAGTTGGGAGGTTTGTGTAGGAGGTGTTGCTTCTGTCATCTCACATTGCTCTGGAAAGGAAATTGACACTAGAGAACAAAGGCATTCCGTTTCCAGTAGGACCAGTGGCTTCATCAGGCAGAAGCATTCTATATCAATTGTAGCTTCTTGGAAAACTTGTTTTTTTCAAGACAAGGTCATTTCCCAAGCTCAAGTGATCCTCCCACTTCAGCCTCCCAAGTAGCTGGGACTACAGGAGCACCACCCCCCAGCTAATTTTTTTTTGTATTTTTTGTAGAGGTGGGGTTTTGCCGTGTTGCTCAGGCTGGTTTCAAACTCCTGAGTTCAAGCAATCTGCCCGTCTCAGCCTCCCAAAGTGCTAGGATTACAGGCATGAGCCAGCATGCCTGGCCTTTCTTGGAAAACTTAAATCTTACCTTGCATGAAATCTTTCTTAAACTACATTGAACTTTTTTTTTTGTTTAATCACAAAGTGGCATGTACATAACGTAGTGTGTTTGGAAAGAAAAGAAAAGTGTAAAGAAAATAGGTCACTTAAATTCCCATCCTTCAGAGAGAGACACCTAGCATTTTCCTTTTTTCTACGCATGCATTGCAGGGTGAGTCATACTCATCTTACACAATTTTTTGTCTGTTCTACATGCTATCATATTATGAGCACTTTTCCATGCCATTAATGGCTATATACCATTCCAGTTCGTGAATGATCCATAATGTAATTATTCCCCTATGTTGACACTTGGGTTATTTTTCACTCGTATAAATAGTAATATGATGAACATCTCTGCATATAAATATACCTGCACATCTCTTATTTCCTCAGGATTTATTCCTGTAAGTGAAAATACTAAGCTAGTGGGTATGACTTTTTAAGAATGCATGTGTTAAGAATTAAAAATAGCTTCAGTGAATAGTGTCCATATTGTATAGCAGAATTAAGTGACAGCTATTTAGCCTGCCCCATGTGAGAGAGACATACTAAACAAGGTAGCTGCATGCCCTAGTGTTATTGTGGTCACCTCAATTTTCAAGGTGTAGCCCTTTCCAGAGGGGAAGAGCCAAAGAACATGACTTTAAATTAATATCCTATTAGCTTTGTACCTTTTTATTCTACCTCTAGGATCTCTTTTACCCTGTTTCTGGTTGTTAGATCGTAGTGCTGCTTCTTAGGATCTGGGAAAATATGTGCACACATGTAACGTAGTTCCCCATGACTGAAGGAAGGCTTATGTATGATTTTCATCTCCTTTCTATTTCCTGACCTGTTCATTTATTTTGTAAACTGTGACCAGGCACAGTGGGCACCTGTAATCCCAACGTTTTGGGAAGCTGAGGCAGGAGGATTGCTTGAGCCCAGGAGTTCAATACCAGCCTGGGCAATATAGCAAGACCCCATCTCTACAAAAATAAAATTTACAAAACAACATTTGCCAAATGTGGTGGCACATACCTGTAGTTCCAGCTACTCGAGAGGCTGAAGCAGGAGGATTGCTTGAGCCCAGTAGTTTGAGGCTGCAGTGAACTGTGATTGTGCCACTGCATGCTAACCTGGGTGAGAGAGTGAGGCCATTTCTAAAGAAAAAGAAAACCATCTGTGAACACTCAGGCTTTACAGAACTAAAAGTTAATGAAGATGAGTAGTAAACATTACAATATCTGTGTCTTGATGCCCTAATACCCCTTGTTTAATCATCCTAATAATATTGAGACTGCTTTCTAGTATTAAGTGGCGCCCTAATTCCCCTTGTTTAATCATCCTAATAATAATACCGAGATTGCTTTCTAGTATTAAATGACTTAGTTCCTTGCCAGTTGCTTCTGTTTTACCTGAGTAATAGAGCCAAATAAACAATTCAGTCTTGGGAGGGAGGTGGAAAAGGTGAGATGACTACATTTGACCAAGGTAGATCGAGGCTAATCCCAAGGAGTCAGTACCCAGAGTTCAATTAGCCTGGAGGGTCTGGCAGGTACAGTTGGTCAAATCCAGAGAAGTCAGAGGGAAAGAGATAGGTTGGGTGTAGACACTAGTTGTAAAAGAAAGAAGTCCAGGAGAACCATCAAGAGATGAGAGAACTCTAAATTTGCAGACTGCTTTGTACCCTGTTGGGGATGGAGGGCCTTGGGCCCACAGGTATTAATTATAACCTGAAGGTATATTCTACCCTGTGTGGGGCAGGGGCAGAGGTGATGAGATCACTGGGGAATTTTCAGAGAGTAGATCTGAGTTAAGAAAGTAATTCACCTCTGGGCTTTCAGGGTCACTTCCTTTGCCTTCTAGTATCTAAAGGAGTATCTAAAGGACACAGAGTTAAATCAGTATGTTATAGTTAAGGGTAGTTAAACTTGCTTTCACTTGAATTAACATGTTGTTGTGTTCTGTACTATTAATTTCTTGTTCCTTGATTTGCTTTGAAGAGTTCCATTTGGTTACTTCTTCAGTTCATTTTTATTTTAGTTGATTTGCTCATAGTCTTTAGAACCTAGTACTATTAAAATCCCTTTTTAAAAAATATTAAGCAAAAAAAGGATTTGAAAAAATGTGTTCCAAGACCTAGGAGTAGTGACTGAGAGAAGCAGTTATTTAGTTAGGCATGTATTCTTTTGGTTGTAATGAGTAGTTTTCTCTTCCCTGATCCTACTCTCTTTTTTTCCCCTCTCAGAAGCAGAAGAAACTCTTTTGATTCACATAGCTTCTAACAGTGAGTATCTTTCCAAATGTGCTTGATTTTTATTCAACAAATATTTACTTGAACACTCACTACATTTAAGACACCTTTTGCGGCACATTTTTTAATTTTGCCATCTTTTCCTGTAGTCTCCTGTAGCAGCCATACAAAGTAGCATTGTTTCCCAAAAAGATGTAGGCTATGCGTAAGAAAAAGCAAGTGGCTGGTAAGAATCTTTATAAAAATTAAAAATAATGATGTACCTTTCTAATGCTGAACTTCCTTGAGCTACCAGTATTATTGCTGTCAGTTAAGTCATTGCTGTAAAAAAGTTAGGTCTTTTATTTACCTCAAGGCATCTCTTCATTAGAGGGAACATGATTTTCTCTTCAATGTTTCCATTCTCTCATTTTTATCTGTTTGAAACAAATCATCTTTGACTTTCTGTGCAAGCTGTTCTTTATCATTTAATCGTACTGTTTTATGCTGTGGAGAAAATGGGCACTCGATGCTACTTGTTGCTGTGGAAGAGTATCTGACCATATAAATCTAAATCAGATTGGTTGCCTTAACTCTTGGTTGAGTCCTTGGATGAGTGGGAACTGGCACGGAGCTTGGCACTGTGGGTTTACATAACTTTGTTTAGATAGAGTCCCTGCCCTTGGCACCACTAATTTGTATTGAACAGTTTAAGTAAGCTTTTTTTCTGGCTTGAGTTTTCTTTTTCTTTTTTTCTTTTTTGGTCGTGGATTTTAGAAGTCTTAAGGGCTGTGCCTGAAAGGCCAGGTAAACCCAGCTGCAAGTATCCAAGAGATAAAATAACTTAATGTCTATGTCTTACTGTGCCTAGAAAGGAGAAGGCAAAAACAATACTTAAAAAAGCAAAATTAGAACAAAGGCAGTTCTGTAACAACTGACATTGCTGCTGAAATAAGAGATGGAAGGCCGGGCGCGGTGGATCACGAGGTCAAGAGATCGAGACCATCCTGGTCAACATGGTGAAACCCTGTCTCTACTAAAAATACAAAAATTAGCTGGGCATGGTGGCACGTGCCTGTAGTCCCAGCTACTCGGGAGGCTGAGGCAGGAGAATTGCTTGAACCCAGGAGGCGGAGGTTGCGCTGAGCCGAGATCGTGCCATTGCACTCCAGGCTGGGTAACAAGAGCGAAACTCCGTCTCAAAAAAAAAAAAAGAGATGGAAATGTCCTGTGTTTGATGTGGAGAGGCATTTGATTAAAAGCTGAAAAGTTAAACTGAGCTGTGCCTTTTCTCTTATAAACACCTAATTTTCAGTATTTTGTTGTAACTTCTTTTACATTAGCCATGTGTTGCTATGTCCAGAGTTCTAGTTACTGGCTCATAGGGGGAAAATAGGTAAGTGACCACTTGACTAAAATCCTTTGTCATTTCTACGCATTCAGTAATACTTGTCCTGAAGCCAGATTTTATCTTGATCCTTGGGCTTCATACATAAACCTTTACGGTACACAGTGTGTTGCAGGAAGATCTTGGGTTTGTTAGGTAGACCTGATTTTAATGTAAATATGCATTTTCCCATTTTCTGGATATTGGTGTTAAATGCTTTGTAAATAATTTTTTCTCATTATAGAAGTAATAACATCTTTGTCATATGTCATTTACAAATTCAGAAAAGTTTAAAGTATCAAATTAAGATTATTTTCCTGCAATCTAGAGATCACCACTGTGGTTAACATTTTGATGTATTTCCTTCCAGTCTTTTATTTGTATTTTTACATAATTGGATTCCTCATATATAGTTTTTATCTTACATCTTCATTTAACATTATATTCTCACATTTTCCTGTATCATTTACAATTGTTTTATAATATGCTTTTTAAAGACCAATATTTCACCATAGGTATGTGCCAAATTTTACTAAATTAACTTCTTTATACAAGTAAGTCATTGTCAAGGAACATGATAGATCTATTTTTTTTTTCCAGGTCCTCTTTTATATCTTTCAGTAAAATTTTATCCTTTCTTCATATATAGTTTTGAGGTTAAGTATTTTGTGGTGGATTTTATTTGCTGCTATTATGAGTGGAATTTTTTTTCTATTTCTTTCTAATTGTTTATTGCTAGTGTACAGAACAGCTATAGAGTTGTGGATATTTATCTTTTATCCAGTTGCTTCATTGAAATTTATTTTTAATCTTTTTTGCCTTTTGTCTTTTTTTTTCATTTTTTGGTAGATAACCTTAATCATCTATAAATAATAATTCTGTCACTTTTCTAGTGGCTACTGTTGTTGTACACTATACCAGTGAGAATTTTGGGACCGGTGGTAAATGATGATGATGTTTGGCTCCTGATTTCAGTGAGAATGCCTCAAGTGGTATTTCAGTGTTAATGACATTATTGCTTGTTGCTTTGACAGTTTTTTTTTAAATTAAAAAACTGTGTTTATTTCAAGCTTGTATTTTTTTTTTTTTTTTGGAGACAGAGTTTCGCTCTTGTTACCCAGGCTGGAGTGCAATGGCGCGATCTCGGCTCACCGCAACCTCCGCCTCCTGGGTTCAAGCAATTCTCCTGCCTCAGCCTCCTGAGTAGCTGGGACTACAGGCATGTGCCACCATGCCCAGCTAATTTTTGTATTTTTAGTAGAGACGGGGTTTCACCATGTTGACCAGGATGGTCTCGATCTCTTGACCTTGTGATCCACCCGCATCGGCCTCCCAAAGTGCTGGGATTACAGGCGTGAGCCACCGCGCCCGGCCTAATTTCCTAATATTAAACTGTCCCTTGTTTATTCATTATTCAACAAGTAGTTGTTGAGTGCCTTCTATTTGTCAGGCACTTTTGTAAGTTCTGCAGAATCAGTACAGAATGACAAAGATAAAGTTGCTGCTCCTACTTTGGTTCTTGCTTCCGCACAATTCAGTACTAGTGTCACACAGATACCTATAACTCATTCATTCATTCTATAAAAATATGAGTGTCTTCTATGTGCCAAGAACTATGCTAGGCTCTAGGGATATAGCAGAAAGCAGTACAGTCATGATACTTTAAGGATTTTAATGTAGGAAACAGACATTAAACTGATAAAATACAGATAGTCGTAGTTTTAATAAATGTTCTTTTGGAAAAGTACTAAGAGTTTATGAGAGGAGTAAGTATATTAGGAAGGTGGTCAAGGAAAATCTCTTTGAAGAAGTGACATTTAAATTGAGACCAGAGGGGCTAAGTAAGAGACGGGTGAAAATGGGAGAGAGAAGAGTTTACCAGGTAAAGGGAATCACAAGGCCCCAGGTTGGGAAGTAGCTTGACACTGTCTTTGAAATGAAAGAAGATCAGGCTGCCTAGAACAGGTCTTGGGTGCCAAGGTAAGAAAAACAGGCTAGGGGACAGATCTGGCAGGATCTTATAAGCCTTGGTATTAAATCTGAATTTTGAGATTTGAAAAATGAGAAGAATATGAAGGATTTTATGCCGGAGTGTCATCATTCGCATGGAAGCAGAGAGACCAGTTAGGAGGCTGTTTCAGTAGCATAAGCCAGAGTGTGGTGGCAGTAGTAATGAAGATAAGCAGACAGACTTGATAGATGTTTTTGGAGGTAAAATCAATAGGAATTGGTTTGGGTGTAGGGGGTGAGAGGAGGTGTCAAGGATGAATTTTGGGTTTCTGACATGACTGTGGATGATGGTACGATTTGCAAAAATAAGAACATTGCAGAAAGAATGAGTTTTCCTCAAGGGAGACGGGTCAGGAATTCAGTTTTAGTCATGTTAGTTTGAGATTTTTTTTTTTTTTTTTTTGAGATGGAGTCTTGCTCTTGTCACCCAGGCTGGAGTGCAGTGGCACAATCTCGGCTCACTGCAACCTCTGCCTCCCGGGTCCAAGCTAATCTCCTGCCTCAGCCTCCCGGGTAGCTAGAATTACAGGCACCTACCGCCACGCCCAGCTAATTTTTGCACTTTTGGTAAAGATAGGATTTCGCCATGTTGGCCAGCCTGATCTTGAACTCCTGACCTCAGGTGATCCACCCGCTTTGGCCTCCCAAAGTGCTGAGATTACAGGCGTGAGCCACTGCACCTGACCGAGATTTTTTTTGAGACACTTGAGTGTAAATGATAAATTAGTATGTGAATGTATGCATCTGAATCTCAGAAGAAAGGTCTGGGTCACTAGCACGTAGATGATATTCAGAACCATAAGAGATGATGTGATTGTGTGTGGACTCTGCTATCTAATACAGTAGCCACTAGCTACATGTGCCTATTTAAAATAATTGAAACTAAAATGAGAAATTCAGTCCCTCAGTTGCAGTAGTCACATATCAAGTTGTTAGCTACCATATCGAATAGCACAGTTATAGAGCATGCCCATAGTCACAGAATGTCCCATCGGACAATACTGGTATAGAATGAGAAAAAGATCTATGTTTGAACTTGAGGAGCTCCACGTTTTGAAGGTTGGATAGAGGAAGAGATTCTTCAAAGGGCACTCAAAATTAGTGATGAGAGAGAGAGAAACTAGATGAGTATGGTATCATAGAAGCCTTTGGAAGAGATTATATCAAGCCCTGATTAACTGTTGATTTCTGCTAATAGGTCTAATAAGATGATTAAAGAATATCCATGGGATGGAGGTTATTGGTGAACTTAAAGCAATTTCAGATAAGTGGTGGGTATGGAGGTCATATTGGAGTGAATTCAAGTGAGAAATGGGAGGTGAGAAAGCAGTGACTGTGTCTTTTAAAGAAACGTGACTGGAGGGGAATATAGAGATGGACTGGAGTTGGAAGGAAATCTGAGATCCAGGAAGATTTTTGTTTTTCAAATGGGAAGGACTTAGAACACAGTTATATGCTAATGCGGAGGAGCCAGTGAAAGGGAAAGCTTAAAGACATGGGGGTGTATCTGCGGAATAGTTGTAAGTCTACTGAGAGAATCAGACGGATTGTAATTCAAAGTGAAGAAGCCTTGATAGGAGGAATCTTCTTCCTTGTTTCAGTAGGGAAAGGATGAGATGACTACAAATACAGATAACTTTCCATGTAATAGCTTTATTTTTTCTCTGAAGTATGAGCTGAAGCATTCTGCTTAGAATAAGAGGCCTCAAGAAGATGGGGGATCCAAATTTTGAGGATAAATTGGTATGGAACAGTTGTTTCAGATAGTAGTAGGAGACTGATCGACTGTGGGAACTTAGGTTGCTTCCTATGATAGAAGGCCCAGTTGAGATTGGCAATCAGGAATTTATAATAATAGCCATCTGGGTGTGGGTGTGCATATTTACCCCCTCTGGTTTTTCAAGTGTAAGTACAGAAAGGCAATTAGTTGAATTTCTTAGGGTTGGTATTTAGCCAGATAGGTGCCATGGAAGAACAGAGAGGTAAGGCAGTTCTGGGTTTTTGCAACAGAGTGTAATCATGGCATCTGATTGATTAAAAAAGGAAGTGAGAGCAGGAAGGGGCTGACACATAGTAAGAAAATGGAAGAATCAATGGGCTGGAGGTTCCCATGAGGTCAAAAAAAAAAAAAAAAAGTTACAGTGGGGATAATAAGCAAGTAAGTTGGAAGGAATTAACAGATCAGGGTAGGATATTTGAATTGGAGGTTTATGAAGTGGTAGTATTTCTGTGATGACCAAATCCAGGGTATAACTGAGAGGGTCCCAGTAGCAACTGAGGGAGTGGTGGCTGAGGTGGAGGGGGAATGTCACTGGATGAGGAAGTTGAAGGTGTTGACTGGGTTTTCTGTGCTAATTTTAAAGGGACCCAAAATCAATGGCAGGAGATTGAGTGGAAACAAAGTCTTATGAGCCAGGTATTGTATGTTGGATTCTGAAGTTTCTTGGAGGATGGTGGATGATGTTGTAGAGGAAAGGGAGGAAATGGTAGAGCCCAATGGATGAGCCTCAAAGGAGAAAGGATTTTGCCTGAGGGAGAAGGAGGAATAATAGTCTGGTGGTGGTATTAGGACAAATAAAGACACCAATACAAAATTACTTCAGATGTGAGAAAATATAAACAGCCTCCATTAAGAGGCTTGTAGCAGAAGTACTCTTAGGGACCAGCCAGTTTTGCAGTTGATTCTGAATTTTAATGTGGATACAAGGTCAGATCACTCGGAAACTACCAGTGCCTGGGCTTCACCTCCAGAGATTCTGTTTTAATTGTCCTGGAATGGGGCCTGGGTTCAATATTGTTTCTAAAGTGCCTCTGGTAATTTTAATGCATGCATAGTTGAGAACTACTGAGAGATGCAGAGAATATTCAGATGAAGTTGAGGATGTAGGAGTGTTTGCAGATCACAGAGGTCCAGAGAGTTCTAGGCTGGACAAGAAGAGTAGAAGGTTGAGGCTTGAGATAATTTGTTCTCTTTCCCAAGCAACATGGTGAGGGAGCATCCAGTGTTATTTTGTAAGCAATTTCTGGAATCTTCTGGCCCATTAAATAGGTCAGTTATATATTTGGTAAAATACGTCTTTCAAGAATTCTGTGTTTATGCGTGTAAGAGAGAGAGAATATGGGTTCTTGTTCTAAATTTATGTCAGATAGAAACTACTCTTCTATAACCACATTTAATATAAATTATCTGAGAAAGGAAGGACTTGTTAGGCCCTGAGCGAGTTTTCCCTGTATCTTCATGGCTGCTGTAATTGACACTTTATTCCTTCCCTCTTTTTTTTCCTCTCTACAGTGGCACCCTCATTAATTTTCTTCTCTCTGGTCTATTTAGGTGCCTTCTTTCGCATTTTTTCTCCATTTTTATATCTTTTCTTCTAGTTAATCATTTTATTTTTATTTTTGTAGCTCATTCTACAAAGATAGAAACAAGCAATTCAGAGGACAAAAAGCCAAAGGTTCAGAACTGGATTTCCACCATAAAAAAACTAGGATTTTCAGGGCCGGGCGCGGTGGCTCACGCCTGTAATCCCAGCACTTTGGGAGGCCGAGGCGGGTGGACCACGAGGTCAAGAGATCGAGACCATCCCGGTCAACATGGTGAAACCCCGTCTGTACTAAAAATACAAAAATTAGCTGGGCATGGTGGCACGTGCCTGTAGTCCCAGCTACTCAGGAGGCTGAGGCAGGAAAATTGCTTGAACCCAGGAGGCGGAGGTTGCAGTGAGCCGAGATCGCGCCATTGCACTCCAGCCTGGGTAACAAGAGCGAAACTCTGTCTCAAAAAAAGAAAAAAAAAACTAGGATTTTCGTTTCATTTTCTCATGTATTTGTTATTTACAAGTGTGAAAGAGTCCAGTTCATCAGTCATTTATTAAATACCTTCTGTCTCTGAAGTCTGATGTTACTGTCACCAGTAGAGTGACCAGCAAGCCTTGTTTGCCTGGGACTTTCCCAGTCTTAGCATTGGAAGTCCTGAGTCCTAGGAATCCTCTCAGTCCCATACAATGCTGGGACAGTTGGTCACCCTAGACTGCTGAGAGTGCTGGTCTCCCTGTATGTGCACCCTGCATGTGTACCCTGCTTCTTGCCCTGAAAGAGCTTGTAGTTTCCACGGGGCATGAGAAAACAACGTATGTAATAAGTCAGTTACAATAAGAATAGAAACGAGTACATAGGTTTCCTGGATCACTACATGCAAACAGATGATACAGATGATAACTATAGGGCATCAGAAAAGGGGAGACAATATGTTCTACACATAAGAAATTAAAGTCCTAGCTAACTTTGCTTGTAATTCTCCTAGTTTCCAATTGGCTGTACTTGAACCAAACCACTTCTGAGCATAGGTCATAATATTGCTTTTGTATGTTTATTCAAGACATACATTTTAAACTTGAGATAATGAGTTGTAGATGCTTCTTTTCAGAATACTTGAAACCAAATCACTATGTTAAAATTATTTGGTAAATTTAATCTGTACTTACAGACAAACCATCCTACTACTTTTATTCCCTTCATGCTTCAGATACTCTAACAATATGATCTGGACCTGAAATGGTAGGAATTTCCACCTAAGGGATAGGAGGAGGGTGATTGAGGAATTTACATTTTGCAAGAATTTGAAGGTCCCTGCTTTGACATCTGAGAGATAGATCAGAAAGCAGGAAAGGATGATTTTAGTATGTGTCATATCCCTAGATTGTGCTGCTCATTGACACAGTTCATCAACCCTAGGAGTTCTTACTTCCCTTGGGGGTCCGTCTCTGCATCACCCCTTCTACCACCCTCATACTGACTCTCTTGATCTTGTACATGTGCTTCCTATATTAGAGGTCTGAATATTTATGATCTGGACCTTCTTCTATTAATCTGATAAGTTGAGAATATGATCCCAGTAAAACATTTTATCCCATAGCAGTCTATGTATGGATTTCAATTCTTTTTAGGTGGCTGCAAAATTCGGGTTCAGGGGGACTGGACCAGAGAGCGCCGCTTTGAAATCCCTGATGAGGAACACGGTTTGAAGTTCCTCTCAGAGGTCCTTGTTGCTCAGAAAGGTAACTCAAGACTCAGCAATTTTCTTCTATTTCAACGGGAATGAAATTCTGACATGCTGATACAGAGAGGCGGAAATGACTATTGGCAAAATACCTCACCCTTTAAGCCCTGATAGCTGATTTTTTTTCTTCAGGAGTGAACACAAGGATAGGTTAGGGAACAAATCTGCCCAGCTGTAAGGACACTAAGCCACTTTCCAGAATCTTCAGTGTCATGGCAAGCATAGCTTACCATAGACTGTAATTCTCCTTCTGCCCCCCAGTGACCCCAGAGCTGCCCTCATTTCCTTAGTTTCTTCTATATCCAAAAATGTTACTGGCCCCTGCATGTAAGGAATGTTGAAAAGAATGGCTTTTCGCTGTGGTAAATTCTACTCAGTGAAAGACTTCCCAGCTTCTGACCATGAACCGTATCTCTCCAGCTCAGTCACAACTTCTTGTTCCAGAGCAAAAGGACTCATCCAGCTGGTACCAGAAATTAGACACTAAGGACAAACCTTCTGTTTTTTCAGGTACTGAAAAGTTTCTGGTTCCCTGGTTGCTATGGTCATTGCAGAGTCAGTAGATTTTGTCAGACACATTCTCCTGCAGAATAGTTTCATCGAATCCAGGCCCACTGACCAGTGTTCACTCCTTATCGTTTCTGTAGCATGGTAGCTTTTCAGGAGCCAGCTTAGCAGGGTGGTAGAAAGTACAAGCTCCAGAGCCAGGCGGCCTGGGTTTGAATCCCACGCACGTCAAGTACTTACTAGTTATACGACTTCCATCAAGTTACTCAATAACTCTGAACTTCCATTTTCTTTTCTGTAACATGGTAAGATGTTTAATAGTACTTACCTCATAGAGTTTTTGTGATGATTAAGTGAGATAATGATATAATCCCTTACTGTTCAACCAGGCATTGTGCTAAGTCTTCAATAAATGTTAGCTATTACTAGTCTGTAAACTATTGTTCTAGTTAGTATATCAGTGCTTCAGGGATGGGAGTGCTTCGAACCCCAATCCAAGTAACTTCTACCCTTATGGTGGCTTTCTGTTTAGTAATACTACTGATCAAATTTGATCAAATCAAAGCCCTGTTACCCTGGATATGTTGGATGTTAGCTTTTTTCCCCCTTTGACTCTGGGGTCTGTGTCTTTCAGGGCTTCTTGGATTTGAAGACAATTTTTCTTCTATGAATTTGGACAAGAAAATAAATTCACAAAATCAGCCTACTGGGATTCATCGGGAACCCCCACCTCCACCCCCTTCAGTGAATAAAATGTAAATCCTATGTGAAAACATATTTCCCCTATGGGAGAATTACAGTTTAAATAATTTTACTTTTGAATCTTTTATTTGCTAGGCTTCCACGTGAAAAAGAAGCTTCTAACAAGGAGCAGCCCAAAGTGACCAACACCATGCGGAAGCTCTTTGTACCAAATACCCAATCTGGGCAGCGGGAGGGTCTCATTAAACATATCCTGGCAAAGCGAGAGAAAGAATATGTCAACATTCAGACTTTCAGGTTAGTGTCTCTTTTGCTTCCTGAGTCCAAAAAGTAAGTAGGTGTAACAGACAGTGGCCTGTTGATATTTAAGACATTAGCCTAATTAAGAATCAAAATATGATAAAAAGGAATGGTTGCCTGTTTCAAGCTCCTGTCTCTATGCTGACCAGTAACATGCATATCAGAAATAATGCAGATGCTACAGTTTTCCTTGGATTTTCTTTCTCTGTGTGTGAGTCAAGCTCTCTTTGTCACCCAGGCTGGAGAGCAGATCATGGCTCACTGTAGCCTTGACCTCCCAGTCCCAGGCAGTCCTCCAACCTCAGCCCCCGTAAGTAGCTGGGACTACAGATGCACACCACCACACCCAGCTAATTTTTGTATTTTTTATAGAGACTGGATTTCGCCATGTTGCCCAGCTGGTCTCAAATTCCTGAGGTCAGGCAAAAAAGTGTTGGGATTATAGGTGTGAGCTACCGTGCTTGGCCTTCCCTTGGATTTTCTAACTACTAATAATGCCATGTCTACTAATGTCTCTATTGAGTCTTTTGGTTTTTTTTTTTGTTTGTTTGTTTGTTTGAGACAGAGTCTCGCTCTGTCGCCAGGCGCCAGGCTGGAGTGCAGTGGCGCAATCTCGGCTCACTGCAATCTCAGCCTCCTGAGTTTAAGCAATTCTGTTGCCTCAGCCTCTGGAGTAGCTGGGACTACAAGTGCATGCCACCACGTCCAGCTAACTTTTGCATTTTTTAGTAGAGACGGGGTTTCACCATGTTGGCCAGGATGGTCTGGATCTCTTGACCTCGTCATCCGCCTGCCTCGGCCTCCCAAAGTGCTGGGATTACAGGTGTGAGCCACCGCGCCCGGCCTCTATTGAGTCTTAGAGAATCAAATCAAGCTCACATCTACTAGAGAATTTTCCCCTAACACATTCCATAAACAAGCCTGTTTATATATCTGGCCTGCTAAGTTTTTTTTCTCACCAATATCAGAAAATTAAAGTTCATCATTACCACTAGCTCTTAACTTACTTTGGTAAGTAAAGTAAGTTTTACCCAGTCCTCTTGATTTGGAGGTCTGTCTTGGATTCTTTCATCTGTATTATTTTTTGTTTCATCTTTACTTGTTGACATCTTCTTTTCTGGACCTGTGTTTTTGCTGCATGTGAGGTACCATGTGGCGTGTATCGCCAATGCATGAAGCAACACCACCTTTCTTTATTACTCATGAGCAGAACGTACCCTTCTAGTCCAAGATTCTAGTCCCATCTGCTATCCTGTCATGCCTCGTTTATTCTAATTCAATCATAACTATATCCCTATGCTGAAACCTCCAGTTCCTGATATTCCCCACTATGCTTATATTTGTGTGTAAACAGCTTAGACAGTCATGAGTTTTCCCTTCTGCCTTCCCCCTTAATACTGTGTCTGCCTCCTCAGAATTTCCTACACAGATGTCCTTGTAATCCTTCAGGAAGTGAGTTTCTGGAGTCAGCTACAGCCCTGTATAGAACATTTATCCATATTTGACTAGCTTACAGCATGAAGATGCCTCTTTCCCATCCATAAGCTCTCCTTTCAAGTATGAGTTTAGATGGAGTTTAATTGAAAGGAAATGTGGTATAGCAATTACCTTTGCATTTTTTAAAAATAGAGACTTGGTTTCCTTCTGTAGTTTTACTTAATGTAAAATTTAGAGAAAATAAGCCCACTGCCTTTGTGTTCTAGATGCAAAAGATTTTTCTTACATGTGTGGCAAAACATTTTGAGGAATTATGTTAGCATATTGTAAACATACCTTTGTATAGAAGTGAAAAGAAAGACCTTCTGTTGGTTTATGCTTGATCTTTGTTTTCAAATTATCTTTTCATATTATGTATTAGATTTTTCGTTGGAACTTGGAATGTGAATGGCCAGTCTCCAGATAGCGAGTTAGGACCTTGGCTGAACTGTGATCCCAATCCTCCTGATATCTACTGCATTGGGTAAAGAACACTTCTGGAATTTCCTTTTGGCTATATGTTTGGTGTTAGTTTACATGATGTTTTGCCTTTAAAAAAAAACTATTTGGTAAAACTTACTGTAGACTATATGCTTGAATTAACTTGTGGGTCAAATTTGTGAGATCAGAAAGGAACAGATACCTAAAATGGTGTGAGGAAGCATCTAATTTTCTTGAAACCCATAGGAATCTATATTTTCTGCATAGAAACTAAGACTTGAGGTCAGTTCTAACAGTGATAATTCCTAGGATATAAGAGCAAAACTCTACTGTGGGAAGATAACAGTTTATTGGTTTATTTTTTGCATAGTTTATGAATGTACTTGTGGAAATTCTTTAGAAAAGAAAGCTACTTGTCCTTACTGATAACCTGGGTGAACAGAGCAGCTCTATAAAATTTCTCTCTCTCCCATCTTTTTTTCATCTAAAGTTTCAACATATGGGACAGGAAGTAGCCAGAAATAATTATGGGATATGTATAGATCTCACATCCCTTTTTTCCTCAGATTCCAGGAACTGGACTTGAGCACAGAAGCCTTTTTCTACTTTGAATCTGTAAAGGAACAAGAATGGTCCATGGCTGTAGAGAGGGGTTTGCATTCCGAAGCCAAGTATAAGAAAGTAAGGCACATTTAATTATCTTTTTAAGTATATGACTAACTAGGGCTCACCGGGAATTATTCCATTATCTACAACTTGTTCCAAAAGAATAGTTTAATTGAATTATTCTCTATGTGTAATACTGGGAGAGGGCAGACTGATCATTCATCCTTACTTCCTAGAAAAAAAATTCCCTAAGCTTTCTGATATTATATTTTCATTGCTTAGATAGCTTTTAGGGGAAAAAAAGAATTTTATTATTCTTATATCAATAATTACTTTGAAATAATTACGTATATAAGATTTCTGATTTGTGCAATGAAACTTGAAGATTGAGATTACTCACTGACATGGTTGGAACTGAATGCGTTCCAGAAAAGCAGTATAAAAAGTGGTCGCATGGTGCATGTGTTGCAATCAGAGCAAGAACAGAAGTGGTGTGGAATTTGAACAAATTCTAAACTTGCTTTTAAGTTAAGAAGAGAGTTGACTTTAGCAAGATGGGCCAATTTGGTTGTCTTTAGAAGGTATGTGGTAGAGGCATTGAGCTACCAGAAGAGTTATTTTAATTACAGGGCTATCATACTAAGTTCTCTAAAAGAAGTAATGTGAGTAATTTTTCTCTACATCTTCTAACAGTTTATATAGATAATAAAATTCCTGGGGATGGTATTCCTCTTATATAGGTCCCTGACTAATGCATATCTCAGACATATTTCTAGCTGGAGTTCACACATTAAAAATAAGTGAAGTAAAAAGGACTGCTGTTTGGCTGATTTCAATTTCTTAGAAAATTAAACATCAGAAACTAGAAAGGAAAGGTGGAAGGAACAAGCTGGGATAGTGGCTTTATTATTTGAACTTTTAATGCTGCTTACTCCTGGTAGGCTAAGAAGTGATTAAAAGAATGGATCTAGAGCTGAATGTACTCATTGTCCCTCCAGGCTTTTAACTTTTATTGGTCAGAGCCAGATTAGGGCCTCCCCAGAAAATATTGGTATCCACTTGATGGGGTCCACTGAGAAATTAGAGGATATGTATTCAGATTTGGGCATCGGTGTATCATCTTGATGGAAAATTAGTTGTGGGGAGTTAGATGTGTGGCAAAGACTGGTGTTAACATTAACCTTTTGTAACTCCCTGGAACTCACAGGTTCAACTGGTACGCCTTGTTGGGATGATGCTCCTTATATTTGCCAGAAAGGATCAGTATCGATATATTCGTGATATTGCTACAGAAACAGTTGGAACTGGAATCATGGGGAAAATGGTGTGTTACTTTGGAAATGAGCTTGATTAGTATTTATGTTCACGTAAAGTTCAGTTGCTAGTTCTGTCTACTAACTGAATAATTACTCTTGCTAACAGGGAAACAAAGGTGGGGTAGCTGTGAGATTTGTATTTCACAACACCACCTTTTGCATTGTCAATTCCCATCTGGCTGCCCACGTGGAGGACTTTGAGAGAAGGAATCAAGATTATAAGGACATTTGTGCAAGAATTAGTTTTGTGGTCCCAAACCAGACCCTCCCACAATTGAACATCATGAAACATGAGTAAGTGGTTAACTCACCTGTAGCCTTTGAGTAGTGGCTACAGGAGAGTTTGGATAGTGAAGATTAAATGTGAGATACTGTAGAGCTGTGAAGAGTGAAGATTGCTAGTGAGGGATTAGGGTCACAAAGAAGAGAGGGCTTTTGAGGAATAACAGAATCATTGAGGCAGAGAAATTAGACTTGATATCAGAGGAAAGGATAGTTCTATTAGTGGAGCATCTAGAATAATGCTGGAGGGTCTGTAGTTGGGGTCAGTTTTTATTGTTTTTATGATAAAATAGAAGTATTCATCGTAAATGTAATGAAAGATAAAAGTAAAATTTCCTCATTTCTTTTTTTTTTGAGACGGAGTTTCACTCTTGTTACCCAGGCTGGAGTGCAATGGCGCGATCTCGGCTCACCGCAACCTCCGCCTCCTGGGTTCAAGCAATTCTCCTCCCTCAGCCTCCCGAGTAGCTGGGACTACAGGCACATGCCACCACGCCCAGCTAATTTTTGTATTTTTAGTAGAGACGGGGTTTCACCATGTTGACCAGGATGGTCTCGATCTCTTGACCTCGTGA
Source organism: Alouatta palliata (assembly GCA_004027835.1). Classification (NCBI taxonomy): domain Eukaryota; kingdom Metazoa; phylum Chordata; class Mammalia; order Primates; family Atelidae; genus Alouatta; species Alouatta palliata. The sequence continues at coordinate 18,097 of PVKV010020471.1, read as the reverse complement.
TCCACCCGCCTCGGCCTCCCAAAGTGCTGGGATTACAGGCGTGAGCCACCGCGCCCGGCCATTTCCTCATTTCTTACTCTCTACCTAGCCAGTCCCTCTCTCCAAAGGAAACTGTTCTTAATAGTTGGGTGTATATCCCTTTAGATCTGTACTGTTCAATATGACAACCAGTAGCCATATAGGGCTGTTAGGTACTTGAAAGTGACTGGTCCAAATTAAGATATACTGAATGCATAAACTGTATATTGGATTTTAAAGACTTAGGAAAAAGATGTGATTTCTAAAATACTGATCACATGTTGAAATGATAATCTGGATGTATTGAGTGAAATGAAATTTTTTGATATTTTCATTTGTTTTGTTATTTTTTTAAATACAGCCACTAGAAAATTTTAAATTATATTGTGAGGTGCATTATGATTCTATTAAACGGCGCTATCCTAGCCTGTATTCACATACAAACACACACATATGTACTTGGTGTATATGACTGTATTTATCCTATTTATTGTGGATCCCTTTCCAAGCCAGTATATATAGATCTACACTATTCTTTTTAATGGCTGTGCTTATTAAAAATAGGGGCAGCAGAGAGAGGTCAGTGGAGAATGGGATTTAATAAGCATAGAAGCAGAGATGTGTTGAGGAGTAGATATGGTGGTGGTAGAAAATGATTAGTTTTAAAGAAATTAATATGGGGAATTGAGTAATTGGGGAAAGAGGAGGATTCAGCTGTTTTCCATAATGTCTCAATAATTAGGAAATTAGGATCATGTAGAATTCTGTTTTACAGTGGTAAGGCCAAGGCCTTAAAATTTATGGTCATGAAGTTGCCATGAAATTCCATAAATTTATTTCCCCAGATTCCACAAATTTCATGTTGCATTTGAGATTGTCAGAATGACCTGTTGGGAACTTGAGGTCACTCAACAGGGGAATCCATTTTGACGTGGTGATTGCATTGTCTCCTTTTGCGGGGCTCTCAACACATCTCAGGGCCTGTTGCTGTTATTGGGAGTTGAGGATCCCATGGAATGCCAGTCTCCTTTCTGCCTGTGACTTGGGCAATGGTAGACAGATTAGGCTGCACTAGAGAGCCCTGGACCTACTTTTCTTAGTGGGTCCTGTCTGGGAGAGCTGTCACTCAAACCATGCAGACCTTAGTGGAGAGCCTGCAGAACTTCAGGAGTCTGAGAGGCAGAAAAAAGTTCAAATTCTCTTCCCCTAAAGACCTGGCTAGCAGCCAGGCAGAATTTTGAAACTACTCCAGCAAATAAACTGCATGCTTCTCAGTACATTAACTCCTTGGCTTCTGAATCCCATACATAATATTTCCCATTTTCATTCTTCATGTATAGAGTGCCTGTTCTCCCACCTATTTGGTAATCCATTGTCTCTCTCAGGTGTTGCCCTCAAAGGATTAGTTACAACTTTAAACCCCTTGTAAGATAGTGGTGAGTGAGCCTTTACCAGTAATGAACCCATTTTTCTTCTCTCCATCCTTCTCTGATTTTTTATGCTAATTGCTGCTACTTCTGTTCATGTATTTTATGATCCTCAGTGTTGTCATATGGTTGGGAGATTTAAATTATAGACTCTGCTTGCCTGATGCCAGTGAGGTGAAAAGTCTTATTAATAGGAATGACCTTCAGAGACTCTTGAAATTTGACCAGGTAAGTAAAGTTTCATGTTATAGGAACTTTCCTAGATGGGAGATGAGATTGTTAGTTATGGGAGGTATATCTTACTCTAGGAAGGGATGCAAAGGTCTTATTGTCTTGTGAAAACATTGTGACTGGTGATGCATTGACTACATATGAGATTCGTAGTGCTTTTATTAAACGCTTGGATGGGAGGAGGGAAGATAACATTAGTGATAAAAAGTAAGTATAACATTTATTCAAAACGTCTTTATCAAGAAGAGATTTCAGAGATGGTATAAATGAGTTGGTGAATGGGTGGGGTTAATTGGAGAACACTTCCTGGAGGAAGTGAGCCTTCAGCTGTGCTGCTGTGGTTTGGCAGATGGAACAGGGAAAACTGTTCTGTGATTACTTGGCAGGCTGAGGAACAGCTTGGAGGTAAAAGAGGGAGGCCCCGTGAGGGGGATTGGGAAGCACAGCAAAGAAGTTTGTCTGGGATGAACAGCATAGGCTATGGGCTTATGGGAACTAGATGATAAGTTGAAGCTAGCTGGTGTTTAAAACCTGCGGAAAAGCATTGATTCTGTAACATTTATATAAAACGTCATACTCAAGAACCTGGTTTCCATATATTTGAGGCAGTAAGTGGGGCCGGGCGCGGTGGCTCACACCTGTAATCCCAGCACTTTGGGAGGCCGAGGCGGGTGGATCACGAGGTCAAGAGATCGAGACCATCCTGGTCAACATGGTGAAACCCCGTCTCTACTAAAAATACAAAAATTAGCTGGGCATGGTGGCACGTGAGTTTGCCTCAGAACCTGGCATGTGACTTGAATTTTTACTTCAACATATGGATACTGGCTGCTAAAAGTGAATGCTTCTTACTGAGGGAAGAAAATGTTTTGACTTCATTCAAATATCCAAATCTTTATGAGAGCCTTTTCAACCTTCAGGTGTAACCAACATTCAGGTGCAGTAGAATGGTTTTTGTCATGAGCCGTTCTTGTCTGTGTCTGCCTTCACATTGTGGTTGGCTGGCTAATTTATTTGCATTTTCTTTCTCTATTCTGCCTCCAAAAGGGGTACATTTAGGATAAAATCTGAGTTATGTAACTCTGGTAAAAATATCTGAGTGAGGCTCTTTCCAAACGATTTGTAACTATTCACTGAATTTGGTTTGTGGAATTATTCATTCAACATTTGTATGCTTTTTCTTTACATTAAAATTGTGCTGGATGGTTTCCGCCCAGCTCCAAGGAACTTACAATTATTCAGATTGCATTTTTCCATTTTACCCTCTGCTACTATTAGCAATAAAAAAATAGTAATATGCTAATAACAAGCATCCTATCTGAGGGTGAGTTTAGATGCTGTGTTAATGCTGAGATTTAATTAATAAGGTACAGAAATTCCATTTGTGTACACTTACCACAGTTGTAAAGGCTGTGTAACTAGTTACTTAGAAATGGGAACAGTGACTTTTCAACCTGATTATCTCATATGTTAAGATAGTGTTAACCTGCTTATTTGATACTTCTTTCTACCTGTAGCTGAATATTCAGCGCACACAGAAAAAAGCTTTTGTTGACTTCAACGAAGGGGAAATCAAGTTCATCCCCACTTATAAGTATGACTCTAAAACAGACCAGTGGGATTCCAGGTAAAGTAATAAGAACCTTCTCACAGAAAAGGTTAAGGCTTGATTTATTTCTGACCCTCCATGTTGGTGAGGGGCTAGGAAATTTTTAGGCCATGCCATAAGCAGATATAAAAACCTAATGGCTCAGTGCCTCCATGCTGTTGTAGAACAATAAGAGTGTTTCTTTCATCTATACTCAAAGGTGAGCCTATCGTAGGGAAGTTATTACTTATATGTCAAGTTATTACTTATATGGGCTGCCTACAGTGCCTTATTTCTCTCACCTCAGCACACTTGCTTAAATTTTTGTCTTCCTGATCTTGCCTTTATTTCTTACCTATTACCTGTTCTGGCTCTTTTTTTTCCAAACTACCCAGCTATTTAACTCAGGATACCAGAAGGCAAAGAGCCTTGAAAGGTTTTTCTAGCACAGTAGCTCTTGATCCTTAAAAGACCTTAGAATCTCTTAGGGAACTTCAAAAACTACTGATACTTGGACCTAACATCTGCCACTGCTGGAGAACACTGAGAACCACTGTTTAGTAGACCCTTTTGATTTCCTAATCACCCTAGTAAAGTGCCCCCAGTAAGTTCTTGGTAACTATTTGTCCTCTACCTACTGTCTGTTTCTTTCTTATGGTTTCCTAGCTGACTGAGCACAGAAACTTGAGAGAGAAAGAATCCCCAGGCATGTTCAGCTGTTTCGAACTCTGAGAGTACTGGGGTGGGGAGGAATTGATATTGCTATGCTCTTAGGGAACAGGCCAGCAAATGACACTGTTAGATCTTGTACACTTTGCTCTGTTTCTTTCACTCACCTGACTTGAGAGTCAACTGAAGAGCTACTGATGAGAAATATCTGTGTCACTTTCTGGATCAGGTGTACAAGGTGTTGATTGTTTTAATAGAGTGATGAATAGGTTCTTTTTCCCTACCCTTGGTATTCTGTGGACTGATACTTGCTCAGACTTGCATGGTTTGATTTTATTTCTTCTCTATTAGAAGAAGCTAGACTTTTCCATAAATGTCTGTGTTTAAAGGAGAAATCAATACTGTTATTCCTCTCCAAATATTAAGCTCAGTCTAGGAAGAGTAGATTGGAGTTTTAGTCTTGATTAGCTATCTATCTGTTGTGAAGTGTCGTTGATGCTCATAGAATAAAGGAAAAGGAAGTGTTCAAAATATAATCCAAATCTTCTGAGGATATTTTAAGAATGTGCTATTATATTTTCTCCTATGGTGACAGTGTTGAAGATGTACTCCCAATCTTAACAGAACCATTCATTCATTAGATAGCTGTGCATTGCATCAGATACCATGGTAGGTTCTAGGATTTCAGTGGCAAACAAGCAAATACAGTCCCTTCACAGCTTGCAGAATAGTAGGGGGGATGATAGTTAGGGGTCACTAGGGAAGGAGAAGTACACGTTTCTTTGGGAGCATATAACAAGAGAGCCTAACCCTGGTCTAAACCAGTATGGTAGGTATTATGTTCTTATGTGGTATACTTTCTTTATAACTAATTTCTTTACTTACAGTGGGAAATGCCGGGTTCCAGCCTGGTGTGACCGAATTCTTTGGAGAGGAACAAATGTTAATCAGCTTAATTATCGGAGTCACATGGAACTGAAAACCAGTGACCACAAGCCTGTTAGCGCCCTCTTCCATATTGGGGTAAACTCTTGTTTGTACATTCATTTATTTGTGTGTTGAGTATCAATTACTTGAGGATTATTTAGACTCAGAACAGATCAGTAATTGAGTGAGCCATAAATGTTCCGTAATCAAATGTTCCGCAGCATTGAGAGGTTAGTGCCCCCAACCCTTCCAAATGCTGTCTGTGTAGCTCTTAATGCTCCAGGCCTTTTAGTGACGCAGATGTTTCTCATGCTATGTGGTGGTTAGGTGGTAACCTGAGCTTCCTAAAGTAAGTATGCATAATGAAGAGTTAACTAGGTTTTATCAGACAGATAGTAAGGAAGGAAAACACCAGGAGAGAGATTCTGGGTGGAAGGGTAGTGACAGCAGGAGCAAAGGCACAGACTCATCAGAGTACAACCAAATCTGTATATTACCTTAAGAGATGTAGTGTCATCCCTATTGTAGTGAAGTCATCTTGTCCGGAAGCATAGGTGTTAATTTTTTCTTTAACTCTGTTCCATCTTGGGCTGCATTAATGGCCAGTTCCTTAATTTTGTGTCTCTATTGCGAGTAAAATTTTTTTCCCATTGTATTTTTAAACTGCGTGTTATTGGTATGCAGGTTATATCTTGTAATCATGCTGATTTGTTACAGACAGTACATCTGGTTCTTTCTTGTGCGTTTTCCAGCTCTACAGTCATATAATCTGTCAGAATGTATACAGTAGAGTGCTTAATAGAATGGACTTCGTAGTAGACTTTCTACCTGTGTAACCACGGACAATTTATGTAGCATATTTATGCCTCAGTTTCCTCCTCTATTAAATGTGGGTACTGTGGGTACATACTCATGAAGATTAATGAGTAAAGAGCATAATGGGATGGATTTCTGCCCTCTGTATGTGTGTTAATTTAGGGGGCTTCTGAGATGTCACCAACCTATTTCATCCTGCTCCTGTTTTAAGGAAGAAAGACTTTGGGGCTTTTCATTTACGATCAAAATTAGTTATTGATCTTAGAGTAGATTTTAAATTTTATTAAGACAATCATTACTTTACTTTTGTCCATTTTGAAAGTTTAAAATAATCATCATCAATAATAGTAACTGTTCTCAGATAGCAGCTAGTAGCTGTGTGCCACGGACTGTGAGGCAATTTGCATGCATCTCATTTACTCCTCACAACGCTTTAAATACAGTTGATCCTTGAACAACCTGGGTTTGAACTGCGCAGATCCACTTATACCCAGATTTTTTCAACCAAATGCAGATGGAAAATACAGTATTCACAGGATGTGAAACCCACATATAAGGAGGGCCAACTGTGGGACGTGAGTGTGCATGAATTTGGTTATACACAGGCGGTGCCAGAACCAATCTCCCACCGATATCAAGGGACAACTGACTGTATTTCCCATTTAACAGATGAGCAGATGGAGAACTGCAAGTTTAAATAATTTATCTAAGAGCATTCAACTAGGAGGAGAGCTGAGATTCCACTCCTAAGTCGGCTTAACTCCCAACTCTATGCTCTTTCTGCTTCCCCACAATGCCTCTATAATTCCATAGAACCTGATGAAATATACCTTTAGATAACTTCTTTTGGTCCATCTGATGTCTGGTTTGTACCTGAAGGCTGCCTGCTTGTCTTCATTTGAATTCTGTTAATCCATTTTGAGAGGATATCTTTCCTCAAACACTAACCTCTTTGGTTTGGTCAGCTATGCTTGGCTTTTTTGTTTGTATTTCTTTTCAAAACCTTGGGATGTTTTTAATGCTCCCTACACATTAATGCAGAGCTTCTGGTGGGATATTTACATTTTTTTCAGGCTTCCTGTGTATTTTTGTGTATCTTTAATAAAGATCTGCCTTTTGAGTTTTTAGTGATTTTTAAGTTGTAATTCAAGTGCTTTTAAAAAAAAATTAAAAGGAAATTTAAGTAGAATTAACAGATAAATCAGAAGTTCTTCAATCCCTGTTCTGTCTCCTACTCCCAACTTTGCCTAACCCCCAATTCCCAGCCAGGCCCACTACTCTTATGAGTTTATATCTTTCTAGACCAGTGCTGTCCAATAGAGCTTTCTGTGATGATGGAAATGTCCTGTATCTGTGCTGTCCAGTCCAGTGGCTACTAGCCGCAGAGGGCTATTGAGTACTTGAAATGTGGCTAGTGCAATTGAGAACTGAACATTTTATTCTGTTTAATTTGAAGTAATTTAAATTCAAATTCCCTATGTGGCTAATCACTGTTGTACTGGACAGTGCAATTCTAGACCTTTGTGTATGCTTTTTTGTTCACCCATAGACAAAATACTGTTTTGTGTGTAGGTGTCTGTATATCATAAGCGGTCTCATATTTCTTGTTTTTAATCAGCAGTGTGTGTTGGAGAGCTGTCCATCTTATTACATAAAGACCTAGCTCATTGTACTTTTTTTCAAATTCCTAATTTTATCAGTAATTTCCTTTACTAAAATGGATGTATCAGGTCGTGAAATTCTTTGGAGTTCCCCCACCATTATCCTTGATTTGCCATTAAGTGCTGTGATCATGATAACCTGCTGAGAAAAGGTTTGATTTTATTGAGTAACCACCCCGTGTTTTGGATTCTTGGGCATGCTATGATTAGAGGCTTTAAAAACCACACCACATTTTCACCACCGTTGGCACCAGTGACTTAACAAAGGAGCCAAGTGCACCATGGCCAGTTAATTTCAGAAGACTTGCTGTGGGCTGACTGAGATAAAGCTGGGATAGGGTTCCACCCCTGCTCTTGGTACTGTGATCTGTTGCATTGGTTCTCAGACTTCGGTGGATATAAAAATTCTTTAGCTTTAAAAAAAAATATGAATACATGGGCCCCCACCCCTGGAGACTGTGATTAGTAGGTCCAGGCAGCTGTGCTTTTAAGACATACTCAAGTTGATTCTGTCACATATCTGGTATATTGGAAAGAGTCTTAACACTAGTCCAGATGTCAGCTTTGGTATTAACTATGGCAGTGAGCAGATTTGTTGATTGTTTTGTATCTTAATGTTCTCAAGTATCAGAACAAAAATATTCCTTGCTTTGGTAGCCTTCCAGGTTGTGAAAGTTAAAAGACATGTGCAAAATACTTTTGGAAATATAGAAGTTGCAAAGTTTTGTAAAAGTATAAAATTTATCTTAACCTAATGCTATAATATGGACCCTGGTGATGGTAAAGTGATTGTTTGATCCTCAGTTCTCTAAGAGTTACAGTTCAAGTATGTGAAATAACTCCACAGTCTGAGATATTTGACTCAGCTTTGATGTTCTTATTTTCCACATCTTTTTTAATATTTTTATTTTAAGTTCCAGGATACAAGTGCAGAACGTAGGTTTGTTACATAGGTATATGTGTGCCATGGTGGTTTGCTACACCTGTCAACTCATCATCTAGGTTTTAAGTCCAGCATGCATTAGCTATTTGTCCTTACGCTCTCCCTCCCCTCACCCACCTACCCCCTGACTGGCCCCGTGTGTGTTGTTCATCTCTCTGTGTCCATGTGTTCTCATTGTTCAGCTCCCGCTTATGAGTGAGAACATGCAGTGTTTGGTTTTCTGTTCCCGTGTTAGTTTGCTGAGGATGATGGCTTCCAGCTGCATCCATGTCCCTGCAAAGGACATGATTTTTTTTTATTTTTTGAGACAGAGTCTTGCTCTTTTGCCCAGGCTGGAGTGCAGTGGCACAATTTTGGCTCACTTCAACCTCTGCTTCCCAGACTCAAGTGATTCTCCTGCCTCAGCCTCCCGAGTAGCTGGTATTACAGGCACCCACCACCACGCCCAGCTAATTTTTTTGTATTTTTAGTGGAGACAGGGTTTCACCATGTTGGCCAGGTTGGTTTTGAACTCCTGACCTCGAGTGATCCACCCACCTCGGCCTCCCAAAGTGCTAGGATTACAGGCGTGAGCCACCGTACCCAGCTTGATCTCATTCCTTTTTGTGGCTGCATAATATTCCATGCCATATATATATATATATATATATATATATATATATACACACACACACACACACACACACACACATATATATATATGTATATATATACACACACACATATATATATATATATGTGTATATATATACATATATATATATATGTATATATATACACACCACATTTTCTTTATCCAGTCTATCATTAGTGGGCATTTGGGTTGGTTACATGTCTTTGCTATTGTAAGTAGTGCTGCAATAAATATAACGTATGCATGTGTCTTTATAGTAGAATGATTTAGATTCCTTTGGGTATATACCCAGTAATGGGATTGCTGGGTCAAATGGTATTTCTGGTTCTAAATCCTTGAGGAATTACCACACTGTCTTCCACAATGGTTGAACTAATTTACACTCCCACCAACAGTGTAAAAGCATTCCTGTTTCCCAATAGCCTCACCAGCATCTCTTTCCTATCTTTTTAGAATCTTTGCTGCATGTATCAATTTTTTTTGACATGGATTTTTGTGAAATGTCCTAGTCTAAAAAAGAAACCAATCTCTCAAGTTAAAATCTGTGTAAATTAAATTAATTTTGGCATTGGTTTGTATGAAGTTTTAATATTTACAAAAACACAGCTATATCAGGAAGCTGAAAGTGCTGTGTCAGGTGGGAAATTTTTTTATCTGTCAGTCGAGATGTGTTTATCCGTTGTCATGGTTTTACTCTAGGACATTTTGTTTCAGCCGTTTTCTAAAATGGCTGTAGGTTCCATTTATTAATATATCTCTGCTATTATATAATCTGAGCAGTGATATAATTCTTGGTATTGTACATAGAATCTAATAGAATTAAAAGCACTTTAATAATATTTTCTGCCACCTCACCAAGTTATGATTGTTAGAAACAGTAATTACCGTGTTTTGACACTATCATTTTCTACAGTGCAAGAAATCATTTTTACCACAGTCATCACATTTTCTCCACTACCAAATAACAATGAAGAAAGAAAATATTCTTCCCAAGTATTTATTATTGCCAAGATTCTTAACATAGGGGTTTAACTTTTACAAGAGATTAGCCAGGTAATCTTACCTTTACCTTAAAGTGTGTGCTTCTATAATGCTTTGTTCAATTTATAATCTTACCTTTACCTTAAAGTGTGTGCTTCTGTAATGCTTTGTTGAATTTATGTTTGCTTTAGTGACCTCTTAAAAATTGTTAGAGATGCTTGGAGATATAAAAATCGAGAGCACATAAAACTAAAGCAAGGATCTGTTTTCTTTCAGGTGAAAGTTGTGGGTGAAACAAAATACAGAAAGTGAGGATATCGTTTGCACCACAGTTTATTTTAGATGGTTGCTGTAATGACCAGTTTTAAATTGTTAGATAATCTCCAAGGGAGATGAGCTAGAAACATATAAGACTGAAAAGAGAATACATTTTCTTTCAGGTGAAGGTTGTGGATGAACGAAGGTACCGGAAAGTCTTTGAAGATATTGTACGCATCATGGACAGAATGGAAAATGACTTCCTTCCTTCCTTAGAACTCAGCAGGAGGGAGGTGAGCAAAAATACATGATCTCCCTGTCTACTGCCCACTGTGGTTAGCACAGAAGAAACTGATACTTAGAAAAGGCAACGTAGCAAAGTGGTTAAGCCTGTGTCGCTGGCATCAAACTGCCTCCATTCCAATCCTAGCACTGCCATTTATTAGATGTATGACCTCAGGCAAGTGTCTTACCCGCTCAGAGCCGCAGTTTCCTTTTCTGGATTAAGGGGTAGTTGTAAGGATTATGTGAGTTAATACATGTGAAGCTCTCAGAACAGCACCCGGCACATAGTAAGTCCTCTGTTGTTAGCTGCTCTTGTTTAATGTTTCAGAGTTGCTAGTTAATTTATATCTCAGAAACCAGGACTTGGTCACAGGATGAATGCTCTGAACCAAGGTTGGGTTACCCTCTTAGGATCCTAGGAATGATCAGAGTAGCCTGGAGAAGTAGCAAGAGCCACCTAACTCCTTCTCTGCTGGTGTGAGTATAATAATATATGCAAGTGGATGCTGTGAAGTTGGTGCAGTTGGTGAATGTCTATGGCATCTGCACACCTGTTTAACAATTACCTTATTCCTCATATCCTCCATGGAATAATCCAACTGACTTACTTCCCCTACTAGTGATGCATGTTTGTGTCTGTCTGTTATTCCCCAGTTTGTGTTTGAAAATGTGAAGTTTCGGCAACTACAAAAGGAGAAGTTCCAGATCAGCAACAATGGACAGGTTCCCTGCCATTTTTCTTTCATCCCTAAACTTAATGACAGCCAGTACTGCAAGCCATGGCTTCGGGCTGAACCCTTTGAGGGCTACTTGGAGCCAAGTGAGTTTTCCCTTTACCATTGTCTCTGCTTGATGTCCTCATGACTCCCATCCTTGCTATAACTTCCTGTTTTCTAACCACATGTCTTTTACCTTTACTGTCATGTTGGTTATACCTCTATTGTGTGTCCTATCTCTTCCCCATCATTGCTTAATGATTTTTTTAGAGGACACTTTTCTGTTGGTTCTTATACTCTTTTTGCTTTCCCACTGGAAGTTTTTCTATTACCATATATCATCTCTTACATTTCAGATGAGACAGTGGACATTTCTCTTGATGTGTATGTCAGCAAAGACTCTGTAACCATCCTGAACTCGGGGGAAGATAAGATTGAAGATATTCTTGTCCTTCACCTGGATCGAGGCAAAGATTACTTCTTGACCATCAGTGGAAATTACCTCCCAAGCTGTTTTGGTACATCTTTAGAGGCTTTGTGCCGCATGAAAAGACCAATCAGAGAAGTTCCTGTTACCAAACTCATAGACTTGGTAAGAACTGTCCCAAGACATACACCTCTTTTACATTTAATTTTCATAATACTTAGGTGATGTCCTCATTATCTTTGGGCTTTCTGTCTTCTTTTGGCCGCAGGGGATGTCAGATGATCAGAATGTCACCTTACTCTAGCACTGTTTTGATTAGGTTAAGCCTAAGGAAAGAGGGGGCACTAATCTGTAGTTGGCTCTTGTTGGGAGTACAATAGATAATACTAAGCTCACCAAATAAGATTAAAGACTCCCCTTTCAAAGATAGAATGCTTATTTGTTAAGCTTTTCATACTCTTCAGTCACTTTTGTATAAATTAGCATGTACGTGAGGTATGCTAAGTGGGGTGGGCAGAATTATCCTCCCAGAGAATAGGAGACAACTGAGGCACAGAGACATTGACTTGCCCAAAGTCGAATACCATCAGTTAGTAACAAATCTAGCACCCAGATTTCTTGACTCCCAGTTTAGTATTCCTTACTAACACCACATTATATCTAATCAGAGTCAAATTTTGCTGCTTATGGAAGCATAGAACTCTACCGGAACCCTCGAGTACCTAAATCAGAATCCCTGGGGGAGCTTATTAGAAGCATCCTCACGTCTGGCAATAGAATCAGAATCTCAGGATGTGGAGCTTACAAATCTGCATTTTATCTGCATTCCAGATACTTACATTGTACATTGAAATTTGATACTTATTTAATGTGACGTGCTTAAGAAAGGAAAGGAGGTTGATTTTCCCATCTCTCCCCAAGCCAAGCTGTAATACTAATAATTTTATGAAGTACTTACTATCTTCAGTAACATAAATTGATTTAGTAATAAAGTTCATTGTGTTAAGAAATTTCCTTCTAAATGAAAATATTGTTGGATTGTATGCAGATCTCTTTGGGCTACAAAAGTATATTCTTGGTCTTTTACCAAAGAAAATTAGGTGAGGTGACAGCGTACGTTGTCCTTACTGTTAGTATTAACATGGCCTTTAGGCCAGAGCGAGTGATTGTATCTAGCAGGGAGGTCTAGACCAGCGGGCAGGCTTCTCTGGCTTATCTGAGTCCAATCTGTTCTGTTGCCTGGAATTGTTTCAGCTGTGACTCAGACAGCAGATTAAAACCCTGAGTCCAGCCCTGGCATTCTTTCTTGGAATTATACTTATTTCCCCAGGGCCCTCATGACTGAGTATATTACCTCTGTTTGAGAGAGAACCATTTTCTTCAGAAATTCATATCCTACCATTCTGCTGTTTTTCATGATAATTGTTTCTCTCCTAACATTATATTTCTGTCTTTCAAATTTTAGTCTTTCACCTTTTAAAATACATTTTGGATGAAGTTATTTTTCCTTATTTTTCCTACCCCCTTTCCTTCATCTCAAACATCATTTCTCAGCTTTCTTTGTCCCAGCTTTTTCTTAAGAAAAATGTCAAATGTGCAGAAAAATGGGAAGAACAGTACAACACACCCCCACATGCCTTCTGTACGTATATACACACAGATTTTTTTGCTGTGTCATGAAAATTAAGTGGTAATATGTCACTTTACTACTAAACACTTCGGCCTGCATCTCTTAACAGAAAGGACAAACTTAAGCACAATACCATTATTATGTATAAGAAAACTAATAGTAATCCATAGTATCATTTAACATTTGGTCCATATTCAGATTTCTTCAGTTGTCCCAAGAATTTCTGTTACACCTTTTTTTAAACCAAAATACAATTGGGTTCCTGTAGTATTTGGTGAGGTCTCTGAAGTCTCTATTGGAATAGAACAGTTCCCACTTACTTTCTTTAGTGACATTGACTTTTTTAAGAGTCCAATACAAATGTCCAGTCAAGGCTCCACCATTTCCTACATTTGTCTGGTTGGTTTCTTCTTTTTTTTCTTTTTAAACTTATCCCTTTTATACTCTCTTCCTCCCCCTTACCTCGTGTAAACTGGAACCTATCGTTATTTTTGCTCAAAGTCAGTGAAGGTATTAGAGTATCTTTGCCATTAATATGAAAAACTTTGCAGTTTTTCATATTCTTGGATTGGCCAGAAGAGGCTCAACCTGCATAAAGTTTTTATTTTATGTATAGTATCAGGTAATTCTACCATGTTTGCCCATGAATAGAAAGTAATGAAAATCATTAGAGGAATGAGTGGCTCTTTGGGAAGCCTTTTTTTTTTTTTGGAGATGGAGTCTTGCTCTGTCACCCAGGCTGGAGTGCAGTGGTGTGATCTTGGCTGACTGCAACCTCTGCCTCCCGGGTTCAAGTGATTCTCCTTCCTGAGCCTCCCAAGTAGCTGAGATTATAGGCACCTGCCACCTTTCCTGGCTAATTTTTTTTTTTAATTTTTAATGAGGCGGGGTTTCATCATCTTGGTCAGGCTGGTCTTGAACTCCTGACCTCAGGTGATCCGCCCACGTTGGCCTCCACTGGATTACAGGCATGAGCCACTGCGCCCGGCGGGAACCCTTTTTCCTTTTTGTGTACGAGTGATTCAGGGTTAAAATAATAGAACCCTGGTCATTTTTAATTATGTAATTTCTGAGTTTTTATTAAATTGTATGTTATTTTTCTTTTAAAGCTTTTATTTTGTAGGATTTAGGGTTCTGATTTCTTTTCACAGTCTGTTGCATTTCAGTGTTATTAAATTCCTATATCTCATTGATGAAGAAATCATCTATACAGGTTGGTTATCCATTATCCAAAATGCTTGGGACCAAAAGCATTTCAGATTTCAATCTTTTTCAGATTTCAAATGTATGCATTATAGACTTAGCAGTTCAGCTTCCCTAATCTGGAAATCTGAAACGCTCCAAAGAGCATTTCCTTTGATCATCATGACAGTACTCACAAAGGTTAGAGTTTGGAGCATTTTGGATTTCCGGATTAGGGATACTCAACCTGCAGTAATGTAGAAGAGTAAGCAAGAAATCTAAAGGAATTAGTACCCCATCTTTTTTTTTTTTTTTTCAGCTTTATACACTTTTAATAAACAGATCACTCCAATCTTTTACAAATCCTTACAGAGAACAGGAAAATAGGCAACAATTTCCAATTCATTTAATGGAGTTATAATCTTGACACCATAACCTGACCAAAAAAGTGTAAGAAAGGCAGACTGCAGGCCAATTTCATATACATGCAGGAATCCCAGGTAAAATAATTGTAACAAATGGATTTTAGTAATATATAGATAATGAAATATAACCAAGAATGGAGAAGTGATTCTTGTTTGTCTACTCTAGTCTTTCTGTGTTCAAATCTTTTTCTTTTTTTGAGATGGGGTCTCACTCTTGTCACTCAGGATGGAGTACAGTGGTGCATTCTCGACTCACTGCAACCTCCACTTCCTGAGTACCCCATCTTTAATACCTTCCCACTCTGTTGTGACTTGACTTTAACCTTCTGAAACGATTCCTCAGGTATAATTTTCATGTTTTTTTCCTCAAAACTCAATATCATATTTCAAATCTCATGAGATGATGCTATCAATAATGGTACCTGCCCTCTATTGTATTTGCTCTAAAATGTTGGTGAAGCCAGAAATGAGTTTAATGTATGGGTTGTCTCTCTATGTCCTGTTTTACAAAGATCTTTTTCCCACCAAATGCAGAGTGAAATAACTGACATAATTATTTTTCATCCTTCCTGCCCTTTTCATGACAGTGACTTTGCCACTCCTAGAATAGTTGGGATTAGCACAGGTAGGAAACAGATGAAAGTCTACCATTTGTAATCATCTTTATTCTTTTTCAGAATTAAGATAGATTTTTCTGTTGTATTAACTAGAATATTAAGTAACAAATAATCATCAATATTGATTCATTACACACTGGACACAAAGTATTACGGAGTTTATGTGAGTTCCTATAATTTAGTGGTGACAAACGTATACTTGCATGTACAATATGGCTAAATTTTAAGTCATGGTTAACAGGGAGTTTGGTTAAAGATAATCTGAACATTAACCACCTTTACTGGCTAATGGCTGGTGTGCTTGGTAAGTCAGTAGTTTGGAAAGTCATTTAAAGTTAGTGTTATGGAGGCTATAGTTTGTATTAACAATAGATTCCTTCCCTATGTTGTTTATTCAAGCCCATGATATAAAAGCTTATTGATTGACAAGCTCATCCCTGTAGAGATGAGAATCAGCCTGTTTTCATTTTAATGAATATTTGATACATGTAACATTAACATGACTGAGAAATAAGTTTAGCAAATAAGAATAAAGTGATCTGGTTAGGTGATTTGGGATTAGTTATAGAAGTATTTTCAGTCAAATCCAAGTACTTAGGAAACATGTTTTAATATACTGAGTGAGCAGGCTCTTTCAGGCATAAGGGACATCTTGAATAAAGGGTAGAAGGTGAAAGTGAAAAGACCATGTATGAAAAATTGTAAGATTTCCCTGGGACAAGTGAAGATTAGGGATAAGAATGTATTAAGCTGGTTAGGGAGAATGGGGCAGGTGGTAGAGAGTCCTGAAGTCCTTAGGTAGCTTATGCTTGAGCCAGAGGGTATCTAGAATCATCAGAAGAGTTTGCTGAGTAGTGTGAGGTTACAAATTGATATAGTTGGAGGAACATTCTGATGTTCTTGTAGAATGGACTAATTGAAAGGAGACAAGATTTGAACTTGCCAGATCTGGCTAAGTTGTAAATACAGAGATGAAAAAAGTTGAGGGGTGGGTGGAGAAACTATATTTGCTTGGGGATATGTCTGTTGGGAGAACAGTATCAAAAATTTGAAATAACAGGAATAACTTGTTAATTTGTCCATAGTGTTTTTTTCACTATGCGTTTACTTTGTCTTACTGATCTAACCATCCATTTCTTCCTCTGTTAAGTATATGGCTTGTGTTTCTTCTCTCTCTATTTCATATGATCTAATCCTTTTTAGAACTTCATTTTCCATTCAATTTTCTGCTTTTTATTTTTAAATTTGGATCTTCCACCTCTAATTGACTCTTTTCTTATATTTTAGCTGCATTTACCACAGAGAACATTCTTCTGAATGGTGGGGTGAAGAATGATTTGCATTACATTTGCTGTGTGCCAGTGTTGTCCCACTGGGAAAATCCTGAACTAAGTTCCCCCTTTAAAAAAAAAAAAAAAAATATATATATATATATATATATATATATATATATATATATATGTGTGTGTGTATATATATGTGTGTATATATATATATATGTATATATATATGTGTGTGTATATATATATATATATATATATAATTGCATTTTAGGTTTTGGGGTACATGTGAAGAATATGCAAGATTGTTGCATAGGTACATACATGGCAATGTGGTTTACTGCCTTCCTCCCCATCACCTATATCTGGCATTTCTCCCCGTGTTATCCCTCCCCAACTCCCCACCCACTGCTATCCCTCCCATAGTTCCACCCACAGACCCCAGTGTGTGATGCTCTCCTCCCTGTGTCCATGTGTTCTTATTGTTCAACACCCACCTATGAGTGAGAACATGTGGTGTTTGATTTTCTGTTCTTGTGTCAGTTTGCTGAGAATGATGGTTTCCAGGTTCATCCATGTCCCTGCAAAGGACACTAACTCATCATTTTTGATGGCTGCATAATATTCCATGTTGTATATGTGCCACATTTTCCCTGTCCAGTCTATCATTGATGGCCATTTGGGTTGGTTCCAAGTCTTTGCTATTGTAAACAGTGCTGCAATGAACATTCGTGTGCATGTGTTCTTATAATAGAACGATTTATAATCCTTTGGATATATACCCAGTAATGGGATTGCTGGGTCAAATGGAATTTCTATTTCTAGGTCCTTGAGGAATCGCCACACTGTCTTCCACAATGGTTGAACTAATTTTAAATGTAACCCTTGTATAGCCTTTTGCAGAGAGTGGGCATCGCTGCTCTTTAAAATTGGTTGAACTAAGTGATTCATAGTAGAAACCTTAGGATTACCATAGGAGTAAGCTGTTTACTGATAAAGGTTAAGTGATATTTCTATTTTCAAAATTGAGACTAGGGTTGAATTCAATGTAATTTCTATGTTCTTTCTTTATGCCTGTGCCTAGAGAAGTAAATCTCTTGTCCCTCCATCAGTATTTAATCAAAGTCCTTTTGATTCTTCTTTCAGTTTTCTCTTGTAGTCATTCATTTGAATGAATATTATATATGATACATATAATAAAAGACATATACATATACCTTTTATTATATGTATCATATATAATACAACCTTTGATATACTTACAAATTATATATGTATCTACTTACAAATTTTACACACACACACACACACACACACACCCCCACCCACCCACACACATTTTCCTTTATTAGTTGTTTACCTTCTTCTGCTTGACCTACCTC
>PVKV010020470.1:19681-39836 GCA_004027835.1 Alouatta palliata | reverse complement strand
GACAAGCACATCAAGACTGACTCAACACTTGCTGAACATGAAAGACTGGGCTGCTATGCTTAGAGAAGACATAATGGATGATCATAACTTCCAAGTAGAAATGAGCAGTGAATCAGAAAATGGCGCTGACTTAGCTGATCCTCCAAAAGGAGCTTTGAAGAAACTGATTTGTGCTGCGAAGTTAAATTCTTCTTTAAAATTTTTGGAAGAAGAAAGAAACCAAATTGATACTCAGTTGTCCGAAACTGATAAAACGGAGAAGGAGCTTATGGAGCATATTAAACATCTTCAGTCTGCACAATCATCTTTGCGGTCAGAAAACACATTTTGAACATGAAAATCAGAAGCTTCAACAGAAACTTGAAGTAATGACTGAATTACATCAAGAAACTACAATGAGACTTCACAAAACATTAACTGTAGAGGAAAATTACCAGGTAGAGAGCCAAGAGAAACTTTTTAAACAAGACAAAAAGATCGACTATACCACTGACCAGCTGGAGAAGTACAGAAAGCAAGTCAAACATCTTGAAGAAGAGTTGGAAAGAAGGATTCTTTCTTATCAAGAGCAGATTTTACTCCATCAAAAAAAAAAAAGCGCATGACAATTGGTTGACGGCTCGGACAGCTGAAATCAATCTCAATGGCTTAAGGAAAGAAAATGCTAAGTACAGACAAAAATTAACTGACACAGAGATGAAATTCAAATTTTTATACAAAGATCCTTCTGCAGTTGATGCTTCAAACACAGGATTTGGCAGAGAGCATTACACATACGTTACCAATATGAGAAGAGGAACTCCTTTCCCCCCACCTCCTCCAGGAGCCCTGTTTGGAGTTTCTCCACATGATATTCCACCAAGCGATTTCCCAGGTCCACCACATGCTCCATTTGAAGTGAGGAACGCCTGTCCACCCAGAGGTTTTCCTCCTTATCTTCCACCAAGACGTGGATTTTTTCCCCCAACCCCCAAATATTGAAGGTAAAAGCGAGTTCCTTTGAGGGTTGATTCCATCTTCTAATGACCCTGCTAATGAACAAAAATAATCCTGATTGATCTCAAATTCCCTTCAAGATGCTTCTGCCTTCTGACAAGCCTGCTATTGAACATCCAAAACAACAGCAAGACAGCTGGCAGTCCTTGTGTTTTCCTCCAAACTAGTTGTTACTGACCTTGAGTCTCCATCAAGATTGATTCCAACTTAGAGTGAGCCTGCCACTGAACATCTGACACCACAACAACAAAGCTGGCAGTCTTTGTGTTCTCCTCCCAAATAGTTGTGACTGATCTTGAGTCCCCATCAGGGTTGACGCTGCCTTCAAGTGAGCCCGCCACTGAACATCCCGCACCAGGACAAGAAAGCTGGTGGTCTTTGTGTTCTCCTTCCAAGTAGTTTTGACTGATCTCCAGTTTCCGTCAGGATTGACTCTGCTTTCAAGTGAGCATCCACTGAACATCCGGCACCACAGCAATGAATGTGGCGGGTTTTGTGTTCTCCTCCCAAGTAGTTGTTACTGATCTTGAGTCCCCATCAGGGTTGACTCCACCTTCAAGTGAGCCTGCTACTGTATATCCATCACCACAGCAAGAAAGCTGGCGATCTTTTTGTTCTCCTCGCAAGTAGTTGTGACTCATCTCGAGACACCGTCATGGTTGATTCCACCTTCAAGTGAGCCTGCCACTGAACATCTGGCATCACAGCAATAAAGTTGGTGGTCTTGATGTTCTCCTCCCAAGTACTTGTGACTGATCTCAAGCCCCTGTCATGGTTGACTCTGCCTTCAAGTGAGCCTGCCACTCTGGTGGTATTTATATTCTCCTCCCAAGTATTTGTTACTGATCTCAAGTCCCAGTCAGGGTTGTCTCTGCCTTCAAGTGAGCCTGCCACTGAACATTCGGCACCACAGCAAGAACGCTGGTGGTCTTCGTGCTCTCCCCTCAAGTACTTCTGACTGATCTGGAGTCCCCGTCAGGGTTGATTCTACCTTCAAGTGAGCCTGCCACAGAGCATCCGACACCATCACAAGAAAGCTGGCAATCTATGTGTTCTCTTCCCAAGTACTTGTGACTAATCTCAAGTCCTCATTAGGGTTGACTGTGCCTTTAAGTGGGCATGCCACTGAACATCTGGTATGACAGCAAGAAGCTGGCAGTAAGATCAGTCCAACTGGAGACCAGTCACAAGTACTTGGGAGTAGAATACAAAGACCACCAGTTTTCTGGCAGTGGTGCCAGATGTCCAGTGGCAGGCTCTCACGAAGGCAGGGTCAAACCTGATGGGGACTCGAGATCAGTCCCAACTACTTTGTGTTCTCCTCCCAAGTAGTTGTGACTGACCTCGAGTCCCCGTTAGGGTTGACTCTGCCTTCATGTGAGCCTGCCACCGAACATCCGGCACCACAGCAAGAAAGCTGGTGGTCTATGTGTTCTCTTCCAAAGTACTTGTGACTAATCTTCAGTTCCTGTCAGGGTTGACTTTGCCTTTAAATAAGCCTGCCACAGAACATTCAGCACCACAGCAAGAAAGCTGGTGGTTGTGTTCTCCTCCCAAATTGTTCTGACTGATCTCGAGTCCCTGACAGGGTTGACTCTGCCTTCAACTGAGCCTGCCACTGAACATCTGGCACAACAACAATAAAGTTGGCGATCTTGGTGTTCTCTTCCTAAGTGCTTGTGACTGATCTTGAGTCCCTGTCACGGTTGACTCCATCTTCAAGTGAGTCAAGTGTTGAACATATGGCACCACAGCAAAAGAGCCAGCGTTCTTTGTATTCTCCTCCCAAGTAGATGTGACTGATCTTGAGTCTCCATCAGGGTTGACTCTGCCTTCAAGTGATCCTGCCACTGAATATCTGGCACCATAGCAAGAAAGCTGGCAGTCGTTCTGTTCCCCTCCAAGTAGTTGTGACTGATCTGGAGTCCCCATCAGGGTTGATTCCGCCTTCGATGAGCCTGCCACTGAACATCTGGAACCACAACAAGAAAGCTGGCAGTCTTTGTATTCTCCTCCCAAGTAGTTGTGACTGATCTCGAGTCCCCTTCACGGTTGATTCTGCTTTCACTTGAGCCTGCCACTGAACACCCGCCATGACAGCAATGAAGTTGGCAGTCTTGTGTTCTACTCCTAAGTACTTGTGACTGATCTCGAGTCCCCTCTCACGGTTGACTCTGCATCAAGTGAGCCTGCCACTGAACATCCTGCACCACAGCAATAAAGCTGGTGGTCTTTGTGTTCTCCTCCCACATAGGTGTTACTGATCTCGAGTCTCAGTCAGGGTTGATTCCACCTTCAAGTGAGCCTGCCACTGAACATCCAGCACCACAGCAGGAAAGCTGGTAGTCTTTGAGTTCTCCTTCCAAGTACTTTTGACAGATGTCGAGTTCCCATCAGGGTTCCTTCACTTTCAAGTGAGCCTGCCACTGAATGAACATCTGACACTACAGCAAGAAAGCTGGCAGTATTTATATTCTCCTCCCAAGTATTTGTTACTGATCTCAAGTCCCAGGGTTGACTCCGCCTTCAAGTGAGCCTGCCACTGAACATCAGGCACCACAGCAAGAAACCTGGTGGTCTTTGTGCTCTGCCCCCAAGTACTTCTGACTGATCTGGAGTCCCCGTCAGGGTTGATTCTACCTTCAAGTGAACCTGCCACTGAACATCAGACACCATCACAAGAAAGCTGGCTGTCTTGGTGTTCTCCCAAGTAAGGTGACTGATCTTGTGACCCCATCAGATTTGACACCACCTTAAAGTGAGCCTGCCACTGAACATCCAGCACCACAGCAAGAAAGCTGACAGACTTTGTGTTTTCCTTCCATGTACTTCTGACTGATCTCGAGTCCCCATCCGGGTTGACATGGCCTTCAAGTAAACCAGCCACTGAACAGCCAGCACGATAGCAAGAAAGCTGGCAGTCTATGTGTTGTCTTCCCAAGTACTTATGACTGATCTCAAGTCCCCATCAGGGTTGACTCTGCCTTCAATTTGCCTGCCACTGAACATCTGGCAGCATAGCAAGAAAGCTGGCAGTCTTTGTGTTTTTCTCCCAAGTAGTTGTGACTGATCTTCACTCGAGTTGTGAACTCGATTCACCGTCAGGGTTCACTTTGCCTTCAAGTGAGCCTACCACTGAACATCCAGCATCACAGCAAGAAAGCTGGCCATCTTTGTGTTCTCCTCGCAAGTAGTTTTGACTGATCTCTAGTCCCCATCAGTGTTGACTCCGACTTCAATTGAGCCTGCCACTTCATGAACTTCCAACACTACAGCAGGAAAGCTGGTAGTCTTTATGATCTCCTCCCACGTAGTTGTGACTGATCTCGAGCCCCCATCAGGGTTGGCTCCACCTTCAACTGAGCCTGCCACTGAACATCTGGCACCACAGCAGGAAAGCTGATGGTCTTTGTGTTCTCCCAAGTAGTTGTGACTGATCTCGAGTCCCCGTCAGGGTTGACTCTGCATTCAAGTGAGCCTGCCCCTGAACATCCAGCAGCGCAGCAAAAAAGCTGTTGTTCTATGTGTTCTCCTCCCAGGTAGCTGTGACTGATCTCAAGTCCCCATTGGGTTTGACTCTGCCTTCAAGTGAGACTGCCACTGAACAGCCGGCACCACAGGAAGAAAGCTGGCAGTCTGTGTTCTCCTCCCAAGTAGCTGTGACTGATCTCGAGTCCCCATCAGGTTTGACTTTGTCTTCATATGAGCTTGCCACTGAATGAACATACGACACCACATCAAGAAAGCTGGCAGTCTTTATGTTCTCCTCCCAAGCACTTGTGACTGATCTCAGTCCACATCAGGATTGACTCTACCTTAAAGTCAGGCTGCCACTGAACATCTGGCACCACAGCAAGAAAGCTGGTGGTCTTTGTGTTCTCCTCCCAAGTAGTTGTGACTGATCTCGAGTCCCTGGCAGAGCTGACTCTGCCTTCAAGTGAACGTGCCACTGAACATCCGGCAGCACAGCAAAAAAGCTGTTGTTCTTTTTGTTCTCCCCCGAAGTAGTTGTGACTGATCTCGAGTCCCCATCAGGGTTGACTTCACCTTCTAGTGAGCCTGCCACTGAATATCCGGTATTACAGCAGGAAAGCTGATCGTATTTGTTTCCTTACTTACTGTGATTGTAGGCAAATGTTAATGTAACCTCATGCTTGATGAAAAAAAATTTTGTTGATTAAAAAAATAAAAAAGACTCTTTCTCCCATTAAATTTTTTTGGCACCCTTGTCAAAAATCAATTGACATCTGGATTCTCAGTTCTGGTCCATTGACCTGTATGTCTATTCCATGCCAATACATTGAGTCTTCATTACTGTTGATTTGTAGTAAAATTTGATATCTAGAAGTGAGAGTACTCCACTTTTCTCCTCTTTTTACAAAATGGCTTTGGTTATTCTGAGTCCTTTCTATTTCCATATGAATTTTAGAGTCAGCCTGTTGGTTTCTGGGAACAAAAGCAACTTGAGCTGTGATAGAAATTGAACTGAATCTGTCGATCAACTTAGGGATTACTGCCATCTTGATTATATTAAGGTTTTCAATGAATTTTAGGTATTGCCATCTTGATAATACTAAGTTCTTCCCATATTAAAGACCATGTGGTGTACTTCTACTTGTTTAGTTTCTCTTAAATTTCTTCCAGTACTCTTATTGTTTTCAGAATATATCTTGTGCTTCATTTCTTGGAGTTATTATTATTATTTTGTTCTTTTTGATGCTGTTATAAATGAAATTGTTTTCTTAATTTCCAGAATGTTCATTTCTGGGGAATAAAACTGCAATTACCTTTTGTATATATAGTTGTGCGTTGGTATCTATGGGGAATCGGTTCTCAGACCCCCACAGGTATCAAAAGTTCCACATGTTCAAGTCCTGCAGTTGGCTCTGTGGAACCCATAAATACAAAACATCAGCCCTCTGTCCACAGGTTTCACATCCTATGAATTCTGCACTTTTAATCTGCCTTTGGTTTCAGAGGTAGAACCTTTGGATATCAAAAGTTGATTGTATTTGTATATTGAGAGATAATGGACATTCCATTAAGACTCAAACATACTAATTCATTTCACAACGATACTGATGTGAAAATACAAGAGATACTCATTTTGATTGTTAGTTGGTAGACTATTTGGATAAAGCAGTACATGTTGCAGGATGCCTTTGGGAGGGAATCAGCATTCGCTGCCTACTGCTACGGATCTGGGACTATGCCAGATGCTCTGCATAAGTGGTCTTAGAATTTTAATTAGCAACACAGGCAGAACTGCTTAGTGGCTGCTTATTGTCTTGAGGGTGAAGAGCTATCCTTAACACAACCCACAAGGTCCTGCAAGGTCTGGTCCCTCCCTGCCTCTTTTGCCTCATTTCCCTTCAAACTGTCCCCTGCCCTTTGGTTCCCACTTTCTCTCAGTTCCGCGGATCTGTCCTGCACCCTCTAGTCACAAGGAATTTGCTCCTACCTCTCTCTGCCTGGCATACTCTCTGTGCTTCTCAGATTTTTCCTCTAGCTGTGTGTCCTTGATCATGGAAGCCCTCCTGGACACCCGGTCCATTCCCTGCTCATAAGCCAGGTCCATGTTGTGCCCTCTGTGCTTTGCACTCAGAACCCTGGGTCTTCTGTGCAACACTTATTCCTGTTAGAATTCATCATTGACTGGTTTGATTATTACCGGTTTGTTCCATTGCACTGTAAACTCCATCAGTGCAAGATCACTGCTGATTTTTGCTCACTGTTTTATCCCCAGAATCTGCCATGCTAGTACTTAGCATATAGTGAGCACTCAATAAATTTTACTTAAGTACTTTGGTTTTCAAGCTTGTCCCCCTAAGTTCCCCCACAGTATCTGAACTGTCAGAATTAAATATGTTCATCACTTTCCAGTTTGGGATATTAGGGAAAAAAATTAAGTATTTTTACCTATTAAGCAGTTAGAATACAATATGATGTGTAAATGGCAGTTTGAAAAATAGCACTTTTATATCCCTGTATTTGGAGAGACTATATTTGTGTGTACATTCTCACCACTGTGCCAGGGTATTTCTCACTGTAAGCTCTAAGGCTTCTCATGTCTACCTACGTGTTCCTCCCTCTCAGAATAGTATTGCTGCATTAGTAACTATTCCATAAATGCTAGTGGAGCTGATTTTACTGTTTAAAAAATACAGTTTTTTTGAGGACTGGATGGTATAACAATTACAGATCATATAATTTATACTTTAAGATTTCAGGAGGATACAAAAGCATCATAATAGGGGACTTAAAACCTGATTAGGGGCTGGGTGTGGTGGCTCACACCTGTAATCTCAGCACTTTGGGAGGCCAAGGTGGCTGGATCACAAGGTCAGGAGTTTGAGACCAGCTTGGCCAATATGGTGAAACCCCATCTCCACGAAAAATACGAAAACTTAGCCAGGCATGGTGGCAGACGCCTGTAGTCCCAGCCATTCAGGAGGCTGAGGCAGGAGAGTAGCTTGAACCTGGGAAGTAGAGGTGGCAGTGAGCCAAGATCGTGCCACTGCACTCCAGCCTGGGCAACAGAGTGAGACTCCAGCACAAACGAAAAAGAAAAAAAGCTAATTAAGATACGAGGACAAACAAAAGAAATAGCTTAACAGAGTTGGAGTTAGGGATTAGAGCAGTGGTGGGCATTCTGAAGGGATAAGTCTCTAGTCTCACTTATCATGATATATTCTAGGAGTGGTTGGGAGTCTACATGTCGGAATGGTCAGGTGATAGAATGTCAGTGGAATCTGCACTGAGGATAATAGAGCAAAACAGAGAGGGGCTAGAGAAGGGAGGTTGGGGGTGAGTTTCTCCCCTTTGCCGACTAGCATGGAGAGATGATGAGTACCACTGGCCTCTTCTACATAGAATGAGAAGTTGCTGCTCTAAATCATGCTTTTTAGCGGCCCGGTAGTTGAACTTAGTGAACTGAGCACTAGAATGAATCTCAGAGCAAAACTCAGAGTACTCTAAGTTCATGAACTCATGAACATTTCTCTGGTAGGCCTGACTTAGTGGGTAAGTGAGTGGAAGCGTAAAACATAACAGGGGCTACAACAGCCCAAAGCAAGATAAGAACTTATAGAGTAATTTTAATGTTTCATCTAATGAAAATGTCTCTATTTACTTTGGAAATATATTAAAAGCACTATTTACTTAAAACTAGCGGATTCTAGGTAAAGGAGTTTGACATTAGATGGATTTCAAACTTTAGTCATTGAAGAATATTTGAGTTCTGTAAGCAAATTTTTCATGTTAAAAACATTTGCATTTGTTAGAGGATTCTGGAGAAATCTGTATAATTTTGCGGGCAAAAATTTGGTAAATGGAGAGAATGGGGGAAGGTCTCATTGTAGGTTGTACTGAAGAAACACAAAAATAGGGTGCTCATATTTTTTGTTTTTCCTTCCTTGTGATCCTTGCTGGCCTCATTAGTATTGTACATAATATGGGAGAGGTTAGTCAGGAGAGAAGACGATTTTCTATGTGTACTTATTATTATGAATAACATAGTGCAGAAGAAGCAGGTGTGTGATTGCTGTACTGTGCCACAGAGTGTGATAAATGTTACCAAATGGATGCAAGGATTCTTCCCTTTGTCGCCTGGCCTCTTAAATTGGCCACGTCTCTCCTTTTTCTTCTGTTAAATTTATCTCTTGCAGATAATTCAAAGCATTTTTCAAAGTAAATATTGATTTTATTCACATTATTAGTGTGTAGCTATCAAACCTGACAGAATATATGATACCACAATTTTTTAAGTATATATTATCATCCTGGTTACTAACGAAAAGTAAGTTTCTTAGTACTCTTACTCCTCTGGCATTCAAACCTTCGTAATATTTTTATCCTTAAGCCAAATGTTTGACATCTAAACCCTAAAGACAAAGGGGAAAAAAAACCACACGGATTTGTTGCACTAGAGGGCGCTGTATTCCAGTTCTTCCTGAGAAAGAAATCCTTTGGCCCCAAGTTTGCGTTTCCATTGAGCAGATGTGAGAATGCTGAGGGGAAGGCAGCCTTCCTGCTCTATCTTGAGAATTTCTCCATTCCAGGTCATGAGTCTAGTTTTTAAAGCAATATCCACATCCACCTGTGTTTTGCATCCTAATAATCAGAAGGACGATTATTTGGAAAACTAAGCATAGATTTTATTGTGCAAATATTTTAGAGCTTCTTTTAAAATCGCCTTCAAGAGACGATGTGCTATTTCCTTTTTGGGTGTCCTCAATGGAGTACAGCATTTATTTTTTGAAAGCAAATTTCTGGAAACAACCTAAAGTTATTTGGTACCAAGAAGATGCCTATTCAAATCAGACAGCACTAAAGATACTTTGCCATTGAAAGTAACCGCAAAAACCGCGATTACTTTTGCACCAACCTAATAGGTATAAGAAGGTGCAAATTGTGTGACATAGATTTTCAGCTATCTGAGAGTCATCCTTAACTCTGTTCCTGGCCACGCACATGCAAGTCCTGTTGCTTCTGTGATACATCATTCATGATAATAACTCCCCACGCAATTACTTCCCAACTGCAAAACTACAGCATTGATAGTAACTTAAATCTTTCCATGTGGCCCCCCCATCTAGTCATGAGTTAGCTAGGGTTGATTATTTTCTTGCTTCCCTTTCTATATACTTTCACTATATAAAATTTATATATTATACACAATTTTTGTATAATTTTATAATATAAAAAGGAAAAGGCATTGGGTACAAATATATGAGTCATATCTATTAATGTGAATGGGCTCGTCTATTAAAAAAGGTCTTATTGGGTTGAAAAGCAAACCCCAATTTTATGCTGTATAATAAAACACAGAGATTGAAAAGGCTGAAAGTATTGTGTTGTATTTTAATTTTAACTGTTTAACTTTATAAAAAGAATATCATGTGTTATGTGATCTTTTGTACTTTTTTTTTTTTTTGAGACAGAGTCTCGCTCTGTTGTCAGGCGCCAGGCTGGAGTGCAATGGCGCGAGCTCGGCTCTCTGCAACCTCCACCTCCGGGTTCAAGCAATTCTCCTGCCTCAGCCTCACAAGTAGCTGGGACTACAGGTGCATGCCACCACGACCAGCTAATTTTTGTATTTTTAGTAGAGACGAGGTTTCACCATGTTGGCCAGGATGGTTGCTATCTCTTGACCTCATGATCCACCCGCTTCGGCCTCCCAAAGTGCTGGGATTACAGGCATGAGCCACTGCGTCCAGCCCTCTTTTGGACTATTTAAACTTAAAATTACATTGCTATGATCCATTCAGGTTGTTATGTTCACCTGGAGTTCATTTATCATGACTGCTGACGACTATTACATTCTATAACTTTGACATTGTTTAGTGATTTCACTGTTGATGGGCCTTTAGGTCGTTGAAGGTTTCGCTATGAAAAATAGTGATATCATAAACATTCTTATACATATGTCCTGATGCACAAATGCAACCATTTCTCTAATAATACACTGCAGTTAATAACATTTAACAATCTACATCGAAGAACGTAATCATTCTGCTGTCATTTTCTGCATTCCAAACAAATTTAAGCAGAAATTCATGAAGAAAATTTCTGCAATGATTAATTCATCTTATTCATTTCTTACTGACTGGCTAAACTCTAAGGAGCCAGAATTATTTCTGGTCCCTTGGACATTTGTATGGTCTTATCTCCTCCTAGTACCTGTTGTCAATATAACTAAGACAGAATAACATAGACATAATACAACGATGCATAGAAATAAGTAGCTGTAATATGCACATGGCTAGATGAAGTTGGCAGGCCCGGCTCCATGAGACACTTCAGATAAAGGTAGGCCTTGTTCTCATTCTAGTCCTTGTAGTGCAACCTCGTTGAAATCTGGAATGTTTTCTTGGACTGCCATCATTCGTAACCATGTGGGTGAGTGTGGCTGGAAATACCAGCAAATCCTGTATTATCCATGAAAGCAGCTCTCTCTCCAGCCAATATGATAAACCTAAGGATATTGCTGAGAGTCCGCTACCTAAACTCAACTTATTCATTGAATACTTATTAAATGTATACTAAATCTAGCATTGTAAAGCACTTGTTCTTGTACCATAGGCTTTTTATTTTCAAGCAGAAAGGTCGCTAGTTTTAAAGGTGTCAGAAATGCAGCCTGGCCCAGCTTAAGTTTCCTTATTTATTTATCTTAGATCTTTAGGATTGAAAAATCTAGAAAACAACACCACCCATATTCCATAGGTGACAGAAAGATCAAAGAGCCTGAAGAAAGCAGTTCTCTTGAACGTCAGAGTGACAATGAGTTAAAATGTTTTCTTTCTTGAATTTATCATGTTTCTATTTAAACTCAAATTCTTTTTTTTTAGTTAAAAAATTGTGTGGTACATAGGTATATATATTTATGAAGTACATGAGCTGTTTTGATACAGGCATGCAAAGTGTTATAATCACGTCATGGAAAATGGAGTATCCCTCCCTTCAAGCTTTTATCCTTTGTGAACCCCAGTTTCTTGAAGAGAAGAATATGCATCCAGGTTTTTAAGAAGATGACTTTTTATTCTGAAGATCTGACCACTTGTCTTCCATTTACAGGTATGCAGTAGGATCACTCAAGTCACAGTTTTCAATGTGCACATGCGATTGGATGCCAGGATAAACTTTCTGCAAGGGCAATAGAGTTCCAAGTTTCTCTCCCTTCTTAATAGGACCTTTATACTTAATTGGCTTAATGTAGAACATTTTCACACAAAAACCTAAAAGAAAATAAGTATAATTACTTATCTGGACTTCAGTAACCTTGGATTTGAAAATTTAAAAATAACAAATGTAAAAAAAATTAAAAAAGAAATAAAGTTGATGAACTCAGGAGAGGAACAGACGAAAATGACAGAAGGATATTACAAAGGAAGACTAAATTACAGGATGCCAAAGGAAGAATAGATTCAAATGAAACATTAATAAAGACATTGAAGAATAATAGTGGGAAAATACTAGCTAGTTAGAAAAGGTGAATGAATTCTCAAGGCCAGGAATGGTGGCTCATGCCTGCAGTCCCAGCACCTTTGGGAGGCCAAGGTGGGCGGATCATATGAGGTTAGGAGTTTGAGACGAGCCTAGCTGACATGGTGAAACGCTGTCTCTACTAAAAGTACAAAAAAATTAGCTGGGCATGGTGGCAGGCATCTGTAATCCCAGCTGCTCAGGAGACTGAGGCAGGAGAATTGCTTGAACCTCAGAGGTGGAGGTTGCAGTGAGCCAAGATTGTGCCATGGCACTCCAGCCTGGGTAATAGACCCAGACTCTGTCTCAAAACAAAACAAAACCAAAAAAACCTGAACCCTCAACAATGTCAACTCCAAGACATATTCTAATAAAATGACTGGACTTTAAAAATAAAGAGAAATGGAAATAACTGGAACAAAAATACAAACCTTGCTAAATATCAAAGAACTAAAAAGGCAAAGACCCAAGTAGAGAAATAGAGTATAATACAATAACTATAAAATAAAATGATGATATTGGGTACAAATATATGAATCATGTGAATGGGCTTATCTCATCTATTAAAAAATGTCCTGTTAGGTTAAAAAGCAAACCCCAGTTTTATGTTGCATGGAATAAAACACAGCGATAGAAAGAGATGAAAGTCAACAGCTGCACAAAGATGTGCCAAGCAAATGGACAAAGATTTGCCAAGCAGTAAGAAAGCAAGGGCTATCGTCCTGTTACCAGAGACTGGAATTCAGGCCAAAAGGCACTGAAACAAGACAAAGGAAGATAATGTAAGAGGGTAAATGCCCTAGTCACAATGAAGATACAGCAGTTACAACTGTCTGTGCACTAAATAACACAAGTCATCTATATAAAGCAGAGACTACAAGACGCCAGGAGACATGGATGGAAACTCACCCATAATGGGAGACTTTAATATGCTACTGGCACTGCACACCAGTCAAGTGGGCATAAAAATAAGACTGTAAAGTTATGCTGCCCAATATGGTTGCCACTAGCCACATGTGGTTAGTCAGCACTTGAAAGGTAGTTAATCTGAATTGAGATGTGCTTTAATGGTAAAGTATACAGTGGATTTTGAAGACTTAGTATTTAAAAATGTAAAATATCTCAATAATTACATATTGATATAATATTTTGAAAACTAAGGTTAAATATTAAAATATCATGTTTCTTTTTACTTCTTTATTATGGCTACTAGAAAATTTACAATTCTATGTATGACCTGTATTATATTTCTATTGGATGGCTGCACTCTAGAAGAGCTGAAACTCCATCAGGTAGGTTTCATGAATATATATTAAACAAAAGATGTGCAAGACTTCTACATGGAAAATTACAACAACCATTAATATAACAGTGAAGGAAGACCTAAGTAAATGGAGGATAGAATATGTTCATTGAATGGAGGACTCACTACTTTAAAAATATCAGTTATCAATTGGATCTGTATATTTACTGCAGATTCGGTCAAAGCCCTGTCAGGATTTTTGGTGGAAATTAGCAAACAGATTCTGCAATTTATTTGGAAATGCAAATGACCAAGAATTGCCAAGGCAACCTGAAAGAAGAAGAAAGTCTATTCCAATTTTGCGTTCTGGAACTGGGGAAATAACCTCTTGGTAGATTTGAGGGCACACTGGGCTTAGCATAAGCTGGACCCTACTGAAAAGCTACAGTGACCACCTGACTATAAGCCCCTAGTCTGGTGAACCACAGTGGCCTTTTAGATCTCCAGGAGTTAGTGTCAGTTTTGAGCAAGTGTCCAATAATCTCTGAAGAGCCTAATAATTTCTTCCCCAATGTGCTGTTATCCTGCTAAACCATTACAGGTCCCTTTGGGGATGGCTAGAAGTCAGGTTTACATTATAAATATTTGGCTACACGGCAGGACCCTTACTCAAAAGGACTGAGCCTCCCTTTCATTCAAGAGGCTCTGGGACTGTGAACCGACTCAAGCCTGGGAATTTGTTGGGGATTGCAACCCCTCGTTGTGATGACTGAAGTCAGCATTTTGTTCATCAGACCTAGAGCATTTCCATTCATACGAGTCCGATAAGGCTTTAGTTGGCTGCTCATCTATTCCGTTCTAGGGTCTCAGTGATTACTAGCCAATGTCACAAATCTCTAAGGTTTAGAGGAATCAGATTACCGCTTCTGCTCTCGGCGACCTTAGCATTGACTGTCAAGGGCCACTTCAGAGGACCCAGTTCAATGGCAGAAGTTTCTCTTGTGACATTGGGCCCACAGGGGACAACCACTGCATAGCTACTCAAGGATGTGGGTTCCCTCACAAGACACCTCTCACAGCCTTGGTGAGGCGGGTCTCTTCTGGACTCACTCCCAATAGGAATGCCTATGTATGTTCATTAAAAGGTATAAGAAGGTTCGTAGCAGCAATTTTACCATCACCAAAAACTGAAAACTACCCAAAGGTCCATCTAAGGAAGAATGGATACATAGATGAAAGTATATGCATATAATGGAATATCATGTATTCAAAAGAATGTGGATATAAAAACATAAATTACACAATCATGATGTGGAATGAAAGAAGCCACACAAAAAGAAGGCACGCTGTTTAATTCTATTTATACCACTTTTAGAAACAGGAAGTACTAATACATGGTGTTAGAACTTGGGATAGTGATTAGCTTGCTGGGAATAATGTGTAAATGGTAGCACAAGTGATGTCTGGGACGCCGGTGATGTTCTTTTTCTTGATCTGGGTGCTGGTTACACAGATGTATTCACTTTATGAAGTTCATGGAGTTGTACATGGATGTGTTGTGCACTTTTATGTGTAATTTTACATCTTGATGCACTTAAAACAATCAAACAACAAAGCCAATACCTGGAGTACCAGGAGACCTAGCTTTACCTAAAACTTAGAAGCTTTCAAAAATATTTCATATTCAACTGTTGGCAGAAATGCCAGCATGTATGATTTGTGGGATTCGAGTAAATGGAAGTATCTATCCATTATGGTTAGCATTGCTGAAAGTGGCTTTGTTTATAGATTGTTAAGCAAAACCACATGGGCCACAGGAAGGAATGACTCCAATCAACTGTAGTGTTTCATGGAGTGTGTGCATGAAGTGGAAGTTTTCAGGGAAAGTGGTGAAAAGTCCTCGAACGTGCATCAGCAGAAGAGGATCAGATAAAAATATCTATCAGCTACTATGCTTATTACCTGGATGACAAAATAATCTGCACACCAAACCCCTGCGACATGCAGTTTACCTGTATAACAAATGTGCACCTGTAGCCCTGAACCTAAAATAAAAGTTTTTGAAAAACGCATCAGCTAGTTTGGTATACTCTATATCCTTTCTGTTCTAGGTTTTATCATTTTGAAAGAAGAACAAAACCTCTCTGTATGGGACCTGCATTAAACAAATAGGCATCAACATCTCCAGTAGGCACCCTAGGTGTAGACTCCTCCTCTCTTACCTCTTCCAGATATTAGAACACCATCATTGATAGCATTTTTGTTTTGATAAGGTTTCTCCTGGCCCATAATCATTCCAGTGAATGGTGCGTACACAGTAGATCCGGCAGAGCACAAGACGTCCACACCCTGGTGAGGTCTCTGACTTCTAGGATGTAAATAAGAATGAACAGACTGAGGAGCTGCCCTGGGGAGCTGTATGGCCCAGGAACATGGTGTTAGCCCACTGATCCCAGATCAGTACCAAAGCTTGAAGCTGCCAAAATTAGTTGGGATGTCCTAGTATTTCTCACTCTCTTTAGCCCAATTTTAACCTCCCTCCCACAGGTGCTAACAACCATGTGGTAAAGATGAAAGCATTTGAAATGGTACTTGGTACACAGTAAGCCTTAAACAAATATTAGCTACTATTACTGTATGGCATTTGGGGGGAATGAGGCAGTCCATGTATGTGCATTTTCTAGATGCCTAGCTCTTGAATTCCTCAAGCCCACTTTGAAAACAGCTGTCTTTTTATGGGAACGTATCACGTGTTGCCCTATTTTTGTTTTTCTCTCAGTGATCTAGAAAAGTGATTGTAAACAGCACTTACTACACATAGTATTTTAATACAATAAGTGATATGTCCTGGGTTTATTAAAGTGCGTGGAGCCCAAACAAAACAATTCCAAACTGTGATGTGTCTAGAGTTTGTCTTAGCAACACCCCAGCTCTTGCTTCCTGCTGCTGTCACTATGCCTGCTCTCACCAGCTTCTCCTCCCTTCTAATAGGCTGCCACCTGAACAACCAGCTTCACCAGGATTGCTACGATTATGTACAAAGCAACACTGAGCAGGCTCAAGACAAGAGCCAAGAAGTTACCGTATCATTTAGGTGTGTACACTTTACAGTATGAGCTGAGTGTAAATCTTGGCAGTTAAGGGGATGTTTTCCCATATTTCCCTTCTCTTAGTCCTGTTTCAGTATTTGAGGTTGCTTTGTAAGTAGTATCTGTATATGTGAGAGTTCCCCTCTAATTAGGATGGAGTTCATTAAAATGACTGGACACACGGCTATTTCATCAGAGTGGGACCCCATGGTGATACTGGGTATAACTGAAAATTCACAAGTGTGACCCTCATTGTCTGGACGAGATAGTGGTGCTCTTTCACCTGCTTAGGGTCAGCTTCTAATATTCAACCTCCAGAGCCTGGGCCAGTAACACTGTGGTTCGGTGGGAAGAGGAACCAAAAACCTGAGTTCAGGTCCAGCAGCCTTCTCCATTTCCAACTGTGCTTGGCAGGTCCCTTAACCTTTTGACACCTCGGTTCAAGTTCCTCATGTATAAACTGGTATAGTCGTGTTTGATTCCCCTTTGGAAAAACCAGGTGAGATAAGTTGATGTGTGAAGACATTCAGAAGGAAAACATTGTGTTTGCTCCCTGCTCTTTTCCTTCTTCCATGTTCGGATCCCCATCCACAGCCCATACTTGAAGCAGAGTTCTTGGAAGCTGCTCCAAAGACAGTGGTGTAACTGGTTACATCTCTGGTTTTTCGTACTGTTAGAATTGTGAGCCCTTCAGGCAGCCAACGTTGGGCAAGGACACTAAGAAAAGAGGTTGGGGCCAGGTGCAATGGCTCACTCTTGTAATCCCAGCCCTTTGGGAGGCTGAGGCGGGCAGATCATGAGGTCAGGAGTTTGAGACCAGCCTGACCAACATGGTGAAACTCTCGTCTATACTTAAAACACAAAAATTAGCCATGCGTGGTGGCGAGCACCTGTAATCCCAGCTACTCAGGAGGCTGAGACACGGGTATCACTTGAACCCAGGAGGCGGAGGTTGCAGTGAGCTCAGATGGTGCCATTGCATTCCAGCCTGGGCGACTGACTGTGTAACAGAGTGAGACTCTGTCTAAAAAAAGTAAAAAGAAAAAAAAAAGGTTCAGGGACCAAAGAGTTGGATGGTTGTTTGTGCAACTGCATACCTTTGAGCAGAGTACTGTCCACAGCCATGGCGATCACACGTCCGGATCTCGTTGGAAGACTTGCCAGCACATATATTAGCCCATGGCCCGGCCAGTGCTACAAAGGAGAAATGTGAGAGCAGAGCTTCAGGCCTCAGACATTTCCAATCTCCATTTGCCATGTTAGTCACACACTGGGTCCTGACAGTTCTGTTTTCACTGTAACTTTTCCTGAACTTTCTGTAGTTTATGGGAAGGTTGCCCTTCCAGAATTTTATATCCTGATTCAGATGTAAAATTGGCTTTTTTCCTGGCTACAGAATTCTGCTTTGTGACATTAGCATATCAGTGAATGTATTTCTTTATAAGCATTAGCCTCCATCAATATACTTTGCCTCAGATCCATTAGTAAATGGTATCAGTTGTGCTCTTCTATTTTTCTTTGCTCATTACTGGCATGGGGTTCACTATTGTTAGATTAAACACAAATAATAAAATAGCATGGCTCAGAAAATAATTTGAGAAGTTCTAAAGTAATGTTGAAATGGTTAGTTCTACTAATCAAATCCTATCAAATGTTGGAATTAAAGGAGAAATAAACTCTGAACTAGACAATTTTGTTTAATACTAGATAAATCTCTTTCATAGTTGCAAACATAGAAGAGGGAGATTCTTAGAAATAATCAGAAATGTCAAACCAAGTTAGCCTAGACTGAGATGAGGAGAGAAGGTGGGAAAAGGAGTAGGAACCAATTATATGAAAAATTATGAAACATGGAGGAGAGGCTGCTTTCTCAGCGGACTTGGTGCAAACTTTGTTTGCACAATATGTCTCTTTAGTATAGCAAGCACTTGATAAATGTTCAATTGAATTAAATGTCCTGGATTTCCGGTGTTAACATCCACAGAGAGATACAGTGAGCGCACTCAATCTTGCACTTTGAAACAAACAAGCAAAAGCAAGAGTCTGGTAATTTGACTATTGATTTTATTTAAAGACATTTTACTCTTTGCTAATACATATGCTGTGAAGAGAAACTACAGAACATGGCCATTAAGCCTATTCTTTAAAATACTTTTAAAAGGGGGGTTTCAAAAGTTTTATGCCTTGTAGCTAAGCTCCAAGTCAACATCTTGATCAAGATATAATCCCATCACTTTGGAAACTAATATTTATCCTTAGGAATTGAGGCAAATATCAGACAGTGTAGTAATTGATTCACTTTTTTCTCCTCCTATGAGTATTAAGGGAGCATTCCCTTTGTCCTAATCCACACTAGTCTCTGTATTAGATATCTGTATCAGAATTCGATTTTGATCAAAATCAGAATCAAATTCTTACATCAACTTTTTATTATCTAGTTTTGTTCCAGTAAGTCCCAGACCAAGATTAAAAGGCTTTGTAATGTCTTCTCAACCCACTCTTTAGCTTCCCTCATTAAAGAACCAGAACATTTCATTGTAAATTGTTTAGAACATCCTCAGGACCATGTATCATTTTAATCTCTTTAAAAGCCAAATACATGCATTTGATGTGATTGTGCTATTAATGACTTTTTAATCTTTCCCTGAATCAATTTTTAAAAGTTTACCAACATTCTAAAATTGCACTTTCAACTTACCAGTGGAAATCACACCAGCCAAAAGGAGGGCTCTGGTGGAAAACATCTGGGTTGACTTCTTTTTTGTTTCTTCCTCCGATTAGAATTGCCCCCACACTCTCTTTGAAGAATATTCAAGTTTGAATGAATACTTCCTAGCTATTTAGCTTTAGAATTCTGCATCTCTCATTTCTTCAGCGTGAAACACAAAAAGTATAAGAGAATGGAGCAAGTCAAGTTCTAATATTCCACGGATAGCTATTTGATTTGCATGTAGGACCTACGTAAAAGCCTTTGATCTGAAGAAGCAGCCAATTATATTGGAAACTCTGACTAAATATTAACAGAAAATGATAAGGCTAGGTGCATATTGACAGTCTTCTGGGCTGTGGCTTGTAGGAGAATATTCGTGTGAATGATGGAATGTTTAGTACTGTCTGCTGGTAGATCTCTTTTATTTCCTTGATAGGACATATTTCGGAAGAAAACTGATGATTAATGATGCATGGCCCTTCATAATATATTCCTTAATATATCCCTTAGATGTTTTTGAATTATCAGTTTAATTATATTTCATCTGTGTAATATTTGCAAATAACTTTAATATTTTGATAAAATTGCATGTATTTACCTTAAATATGTGATTTTTAAATGTTTTCTTGTTAATGGTAAGATAACACCATTCAGAGCATCCATCAGTAAAGGAAAAAGATGAATTATGATACAGTCATTGATATGATTTGGGTCTGTGTCGACACCCAAACCTCAGGTTCAGTTGTAATCCCCAGTGTTGGAGGTGGGGCCTGGTGAGAGGTGATTAGATTATGGGGCCAGAGTTCTCATGAATGGGTTAGCATCATCCCCTTAGTGCTGTTGTCGTTATAGTGAGTGAGTGAATTATGGTGAGTTCTGGTTGTTTAAAAGTGTGTAGCATCTCCCCTGTTCTCACTTCCTCCTGCTTCAGCCATGCAAGACCTGCCTGCTTTCCCTTCACCTTCTGCCATGATTGTCAGTTTCCTGAGACATCCCAAGAAGCTGCCATGATTTCTCTACAGCCTGCAGAATTGTGAGCCAGTTAAACCTCTTTTCTTTATACATTACCCAATCTCAGGTATTTCCTTTTTTCCTTTTCTTTTCTTTCTTTCTTTTTTTTTTTTTTTTTTTTTT
>PVKV010020470.1:0-19581 GCA_004027835.1 Alouatta palliata | reverse complement strand
AAATATAACAATGTAAAGGAAGACAATCTGTATGTATTAATACAGCTAGATCTCCAGATATATTATTGAATTAAAAAGCTACTTTTAGAATTATATATAGAGTATCATACCATTTATAATATTTAAAATTTGAAAACAAAGAAGTGTATTAATCTTCGTGAATGCTGCATATATAATAAAAATGTGCACAGACTACCTTTAAGATAGTAATTACTTCTGGATAGTGAGAGAAAACCATGGAAGGGTATACAGACTACATAAACTCTAAAACATTTTATTTCTAAAAAAAAGATCAGAAGCAAATATGCAAAAACATTAATTTGTTAACTATTAGAGACAGACATACGGATTTTATGTTACCCTGTACTTTTCTGGGTACTTAAATTTTCAGTGTGTTTCAAATATATTTAAGCAGGTCCTTTTTAGCTTAATATTAGACAAGGACCTGGAATTTTCTATGGAAACTTTCCCATTTAAATTATGTGTCAGTAGCTGTGAGAGATTGGGATTGTGGTCCCAGTTCTTCACCTTCTCTGCGTCCACGCCTTTTCCACGTCTCATGGGGGCAAAGAGAACTTTCCTCACCCTTGATTTTGGGTTTAGCTGTGTGGCTTTGATCACTAAGATGAGGAAGAAGTGGGAGTGGGTGGGAAAGCCTGGGTCCTCTGGGACCTTAGTCTTTGCACACTCCTTCCTGTGTTTCTGCATCACCATGAGGCAGATGATCCTCTGCCCTAGGAAGGGAATGGACGCCATGCAGAGCACGATCACCCCTGCAGAACCCAGCCTAGCACACCCTATGAATGTGTGGGAGTAACTGGCTGTCATTGGAAGCCACTGAGTTTTGGGATGGTATGTTACATAACAATAACTAAATAAATAAACAATAACAATAACAATAACTAAAGGATGCCAATGAGATTATGGACCCAATTTTTTTTCTTCACATGCAACCTTTCAAGGATATATCTTACCTCTACAATGCAGAATGCCAGCATTGAATACACCATGGATCTGGGTCAATGTACTAAAAGAAAAGATAAGTGGAACAAAACAGGTGGTTCAGAAATAGACACAAATATATTCAGCATGTAGTACACAATAGAAGTACTACTTTAAATGATCAGAGAAAATATAAGTCATTCTATTAACAGTATTGAGACAATATCTGGCAAGAAATAAAAGTTCAGTCTAGGCCTGGTGGCTCATGCCTGTAATTCGAGCGCTTTGTGAGGCCAATGCAGGAGGATTGCTTGAGGCCAGGAGTTTGAGGCAAGCCTGGGCAACATAGCTAAATCCCATCTCTACAAAAAAATTTTAGAAATTAGCCAGGCATGGTGCACGTGTCTGTCGTTCTAGCTACTTGGGTGGCTGAGGCAGAAGGAATATTTGAACCCAGGAGTCTGAAGTTACAGTGAGCTATAATTATGCCACTGCACTCCACCCTGAATGAGAGAGTGAGACCCTGTCTCAAAATAAATAAATAAATAAAAGTTCAATCCATATCAAAGTGAACCAAACATTTGTATGCAAAAGGGGAGAAGGAGGAAAGAAAGAAAAGAAGAAAAGAAAAGAGTTGAAACCATAGAAATACTAGGAGAAATTGTGAATGATTTTTAATGGTCATGGGTTAGACTTTTCAAAGAATGTTAAAAAACCTAGAAGCTATGAAAGAAATATTTGATAAATGCATTGTAACAATAAAAAACCTTCCACAAAGCAAACAGTATGCTGATCAGAGTCAAAAGACAATAATCTGGGAAAAATATCTGTAACACATATGATACGACAGATAAGGAACTCACCGCTTTAATATACAAAGAATTCTTTAAAAAATCAAAGGTGTAAACAAATTGATAGAAAACATGGGCAAAAATAGCAACAGACTTTCACAAAAGAAAAAATACAGATTACCAATATATATTTGAAAATATGGTCTACTGCACTTAAAATTAACAATTGTAAACCAGGATGAGGTGCATTTTCACCTGTCAAATTGGCAAAGGGTATGTAGAAACAGGCATTTATTGAAAAGTGTTAAGTTGGTTTAACCTCTTTAGAGCACCATTTTGCAATACCCTTGAAATTTTTAAATGCACAAAACCTTGACCCAGCAATGTTATTGCTTTCCTATCTGTGGCCTGCTTTCCTCCTGTTATCCCTGCCTTCTATATTAGCTATTTCCAATGCATCTACCTCTGCGAAGCCAGTGTCGTCCTCTAAGCTGCAGAAAAGATGGCAGGAGACTGTTTTGAAACCCATAATGGGATAGGATCTGAGCAAGAGTCATCAATGCTGAAAAGCTAATGAGAAACTTTGTAATGGATGGATCAGGCTGATGATACCTAATCAATCTTAATATTATGAAGAGAGAGAAGGAGAGAGTATATCAGACATTTTACACCTCCTGTTGGAAATGGACAACATAACCTCTAAAAGTATTCTTGTCAAAAAATCAGACTCAGGTCTTATAAGGCCATCAGCTCTAACTACCAGTTTACAGGAACTACGCAGCATAGGGAAACATGTCAAATGTACCACAGGAATGCAGTCAGCCAAATGCAGGCTGTAGCAGGAAGTTCTGCTGGATAAAGAACCTGGTTTCTTCAACAGATAAATTCTGGGGAAAGGAAAAGAGAGAGGGGCAATCTATGGATTAAAGGAGATTTACAAGATTTATCAACAAAATGTCATGTATGGACTTTACTTGGAGTCTGAATCAAATGAGGAAATCATAGACAGAGAGAAACAGAGAATAGGGACAATTGTAACACTTGTGATGATATTAGAAATTATTGGGCCGGGCGCGGTGGCTCACGCCTATAATCCCAGCACTTTGGGAGTCCGAGGCGGGTGGATCACGACGTCAAGGCGAGTGGATCACGAGGTCAAGAGATCGAAACCATGCTGGTCAACATGGTGAAAACCCGTCTCTACTAAAGATACAAACATTAGCTGGGCATGGTTGCGCGTGCCTGTAGTCCCAGCTACTCAGGAGGCTGAGGCCAGAGAATTGCTTGAACCCAGGAGGCGGAAGTTGCGGTGAGCCGAGGTGGCGCCATTGCACTGCAGCCTGGGTAACAAGAGCGAAACTCCGTCTCAAAAAAAAAAAAAAAAAGAAAGTAAAAGAAAGAAATTATTCTGTGTAATTTTAAGCATAATACATTAAGTTTTTGTAAAAAGTTCTTATCTTTTAGAAATGCGTACTGAAACATTTATGGATATGAAATCATAGGATATTTCAGATTTACTTCAAAATAATTTATAAGTTTGGAGAGTAAGTAGCCTATAGATTAAACACAATTGGCTATTAACTGCTAATTACTGAAGGTGGGTAATGAGTACACAGAAGTTTACTATACTATCCTCTCTAGTTTGTTTATATTTGAACATTTTCCCATAGTAACAAGTTAGACAAAGACATTTGTTGGACAATTAATTTGTTGGCAATATCTTTTGAACATAAAAAAGTTCCCATGCTGCAAGGAAAAACTGACTTTTCTGAGCACCATGTTTCTTAATCTGTCAACAACCCCTACCATTCTAAAAGTCCACAAACCCCTGAACTCCCAGCTTCCCAAATCCATGCATAAATAAGATCAAGAGTCTGCTCTGCTTAGCAAGATTGTGCCTGACCAACGTGGCTCTTCCTAACTATTGCCGCTCAATCAGCTTTGTCTTTTTATTTCAGGCAGTGGGGTGGTCTTGTCCTCCCAGGAAACATAGAAATTCCATCCTGCCCATACCCTACAACAGAACAGCTTCACTCTTAATTATACTCTCACATGTGTGCACGGTCAAAATGTTCATAGCAGTATCATTTGTAAGAGTGTAAAACAGGAAACAACCCATATGTACATTAACAGTAGAATGGGAACAAATTATGGTACTTTTGTTTAATGAAATACCCTACAAGAATGCGAATGAATAAAATACAACCAAATGCATCAACTTAGATGACTCTCAAAAACAATGGCGATTAGAAGAAAGGAAATCGGGAGATCCGCTCGCACACACGAGGAGGAGAGTTGAGCCGCCGTGGTCGCCGCCTCCGTCGTCGTCGCGAGTGTGGAGTCGGGACTGGAGCTGCCGCCGCGGCGACACCGGGGATCTTGTCGCTAGCCCCCGGCCTTTCTGCTCTGCCGGCTTCCCTTGGTCGGCGCGGCCCGCTCCTCCCAGGCCGGGCGCCCCTGCCTCCATTTCCCGCTCTCTGTCCACCACACACACGGCCTCCCCGATCATGGATCCGAGCAGTGGCGGCGGCGGCGGCGGGAGCAGCGGCAGCAGCAGCGACTCGGCCCCCGACTGCTGGGACCAGGCTGACATGGAAGCCCCCGGACCGGGCCCGTGCGGCGGCGGCCAAGGCCCAGCGGGAGCAGCTCAGCGCGGCCTTCAGCCCGCAACTCAACGTCAACGGCAAGCCCTTCGTGCCCAACGTCCATGCCGCGGACTTCGTGCCGTCCTTCCTGTGGGGCCCGGCAGCGCCGCCACCCACAGCTGGCGCCAGCGCCAACAACCACGGAGCCGGCAGCGGCGCGGGAGGGCCTGCAGCACCAGTGGAATCCTCTCAAGAGGAACAGTCGTCGTGTGGAGGTTCAAATTCAGCCGTTAGCATGGAACTTTCAGAACCTGTTGTAGAAAATGGAGAGACAGAAATGTCCCCAGAAGAACCACGGGAGCACAAAGAAGAAATAAGTGAAGCAGAGCCAGGGAGTGGTTCCTTGGGAGATGGAAGGCTGCCAGAGGAAAGTACCCGTGAAATGATGGAGGAGGAAGAGGAAATCCCAAAACCTAAATCTGTGGTTGCACTGCCTGGTGCTCCTAAGAAAGAGCATGTAAATGTAGCATTCATTGGTCATGTAGCTGCTGGCAAGTCAACTACTGGGGGACAAATAATGTATTTGACTGGAACGGTTGACAAAAGGACACTTGAAAAGTATGAAAGAGAAGCTAAAGAGAAAAACAGACAAACTTGGTACTTGTCTTGGACCTTAGACACAAGTCAGGAAGAAAGAGACGAGGGTAAAACAGTAGAAGTGGGTCGTGCCTATTTTGAAACCGAAAAGAAGCATTTCACAATTCTGGATGCCCCTGGCCACAAGAGTTTTGTCCCAAATATGATTGATGGTGCCTCTCAAGCTGATTTGGCTGTGCTGGTAATCTCAGCCAGGAAAGGAGAGTTTGAAACTGGATTTGAAAAAGGGGGACAGACAAGAGAACATGCAATGTTGGCAAAGACAGCAGGTGTAAAACACTTAATTGTGCTAATTAATAAGATGGATGATCCAACAGTAAATTGGAACAATGAGAGATATGAAGAATGTAAAGAGAAACTAGTGCCCGTTTTGAAAAAAGTTGGCTTCAGTCCCAAAAAGAACATTCACTTCATGCCCTGCTCAGGACTTACTGGAGCAAATCTCAAAGAGCAGTCAGATTTCTGTCCTTGGTACATTGGATTACCGTTTCTTCCATATCTGGATAATTTGCCAAACTTCAGTAGATCAGTTGATGGACCAATCAGGCTGCCAATTGTGGATAAGGACAAGGATATTGGCACTGTGATCCTGGGAAACCTGGAATCAGAATCTGTTTGTACAGGTCAGCAGCTTGTGGTGATGCCAAATAAGCACATTGTGGAAGTTCTTGGCATACTTTCTGATGATGTAGAAACTGATACTGTAGCCCCAGGTGAAAACCTCAGAATCAGACTGAAAGGAATTGAAGAAGAGGAGATTCTTCCAGGATTTATACTTTGTGATCCTAATAATCTTTGTCATTCTGGACACACATTTGATGCCCAGATAGTGATTATAGAGCACAAATCCATCATCTGCCCAGGCTATAATGCGGTGCTGCATATTCATACCTGTATTGAGGAAGTTGAAATAACAGT
This sequence comes from Alouatta palliata, assembly GCA_004027835.1. Taxonomy (NCBI): domain Eukaryota; kingdom Metazoa; phylum Chordata; class Mammalia; order Primates; family Atelidae; genus Alouatta; species Alouatta palliata. The sequence continues at coordinate 13,688 of PVKV010020470.1, read as the reverse complement.
CTTGATCTGCTTGGTAGACAAAAAACCAGGAGAAAAAAGTAAGACCTGACCCCGTTTTGTGAAACAAGATCAAGTATGCATTGCTCGCTTGAGGACAGCAGGAACTATCTGCCTTGAGACCTTTAAAGATTTCCCTCAGATGGGTGGTTTTACCTTAAGAGATGAGGGTAAGACAGTTGCAATTGGAAAAGTTCTGAAACTGGTTCCAGAGAAAGATAGCATTTTCTTGATGATCCTGCACAATACCGTGAGGAAAATTGACTGCAAAAGCCTACTTCACACTGCCTTCTCTTATTTTCTGCCCATTGATAAACCTCTCCCCATATTTTGCAAAGAGAAAATTCACAGCAAAAGTCCACATTATATCAGCTTTCTCATATTAAGAGCTCTGCTATGCCACTGTTGAATTTTTCCCCCCTTCAAACTGCTTCCTTCGACAGATTTGGCAATAGCTTTGTAAGTGATGTGGATGTAATTGCCTACAATAATGAAAACCTACAAGAATTTTTTTATTTCTCATTCTCCCCTTAGGCATACTTAGTATTTTTCCCCAGGCAGATCATTCTGAGTGTGCAAGTGTGTGTGCACATGTTACAAAGACAACTACCATGTTAATAAAATATTTCACTTGAAAAAAAAAAGAAGAAAGGAAATCACAGAACAATATGCGGTATATGTTTATTAAAAGTTCAAATGCATGCTTGAAACAGGTAAGCTTTATAAATTATATCTCAAGATGAAACTGTTTCTAAAACGTTCAGATACAGGCAAATCTAAAGCATATATTATTTAGGAACACATACATATATAGTAAAACTATTCATATAAAGAAAAGCAAGAGAACAGTTGACACTATTTGTATTCTGGTTACCTCCAGGAGAGAGGAAGGGAATGTGATCGGGGCGGGCACCTGGGCTTCAGGGGGACTGACAGTGCACCTATAACCCAGGTGCTGGGCACAGGTGTTCATTTGGTTATTATCCTTTAAACTGTTTTATACATTTTATATTTTCCAGATTTTTATCTTTCAGTATTTCAAGATTTACATACAATTTTATATGACAAAAAATTTTTAAAAACCAAGATACAGAGTGGAACTGAAGGAGATAGAGCCATAAAAAAGCCTACAAAAAAAAAAATCAATGAATTCAGGAACTTTTTTGAAAAAATAAAAAAATAGATAAATGGCTAGCTAGACTAATAAAGAAGAAAAGAGAGAAGACTCAAATAGACATAATGTGAAATAATAAAGGGGATATTACCACTGATCCCACAGAAATGCAATCATCAGAGAATACTATTAACAAGCTCTATAAAAATAAACTAGAAAATCTAGGAGAAATGGATAAATTCCTGGACGCATACACCCTCCCAAGACCAAACTGGGAAGAAGTTGAGTTCCTGAATAGACCAGAACAAGTTTTGAAATTGAGGCAGTGATAAATAGCCTACCAACAAAAAAAGCCCAGGACCAGATGGACTTACAGCTGAATTCTACCAGAGACACAAAGAGGAACTGGTACCATTTCTTCTGAAACTATTCCAAGCAATTGAAAAGGAGGGACTCCTGCCTAGCTCATACTATGAGGTCAGCATCATCCTAATACCAAAAATTGGCAGAAATACAACAATGAAAAATGTCAGGCCAATATCTCTGATGAACATTGATTCATCAGAAAGAACACAAATTTTATTGAGAACAAAAATTCTCAATAAAATATTGGCAAATGGAATCCAGAAGCACATCAAAAAGCTTATCTACCACAATCAGGTTGGCTTCATTCCTGGGATACAAGGCTGGCTCAACATATGCAAATCATTTTTTAGATAATAAAAAATATTATGCAATAAAAGTTGTTTAAACAGTTGTTGCATAAGTGAATGGAAGCAAGCTTACTGTACAGCGTATAACATAACAAGTGCATTCCTGTATAATTTAATGCTCATAAAAAACTAAGCAATAAAACTGAGGAAGCTTGAGGCTCAGAGAACAGAAGTGACATGTTCAGTGTCCCATGGCTGTATGTGCCAAAGCCAAGGTCCAAACTCAAATCTACTGGACTCTGGAATTCATACTCATATATTTTGTTACAGTGAATGACTCATCATTCATACATGGCCTCTCTCATATTTCAGAATTTGAAGCTCAACAATCAATATATCAGCTTTATTTTATTATTCTCTAAAATAAAGATGATGATATCAACTTTCATAGGATTCTCATAAGAATTAAATGAAGTAGTATTTCTAAAATAATTAAAGTAAGCCAAGTACATATAAAACACTAAGGCTGGGCACAGTGGCTCACACCTGTAATCCCAGCACTTTGGGAGACTGAGACAGGTGGATCACAAGGTCAAGACATCAGAGCCATCCTAGCCAACACGGTAAAAATCCATCTCTACTAAAAATACACAAATTAGTTGGGCATGGCTATGAGGGCCTGTGTCAGTCCTAGCTACTCAGGAGGCTGAGGCAGGAGAATTGCTTGAACCTGGGCAGCAGAGGTTGCAATGAGCTGAGATCCCACCCGCACTCCAGCCTGGTGACAAAGCGAGACGCTGTCTCAAATAATAATAATAACTAATTAATTAAAAATAAGTAAATAAAAATAAAACAATAAAGTTCACCCTCCCCTGCTTTCTCATCTACTCTAAAATGAAATTCAATATAAACTTCAGTTCATTTCCTATGGGAGCCAATTATAACCCCCAAGATACAACCCCAAATGCATAATTTTGAATGTTGAAATCCCAAAAGATCAAGATCTCAAAACTATAATTATGGGAAAAAACATTTTAAAAAATGTTAAAGATATGCATTTACATTTTCAAAAGGGGATTTACTTGAGACACATAAAAATGTGACAGAACACTAGAGGCTACTTTACACAATAAGATAGGCAAAAATACATATTTTTGCAAGCATAAGCACTTGGGTATACTAACAACAGTCAAATGACTATAACAGTGATGAGCAAATAAATCATATTCATTAAGAAATAGGTCAAAAGGGGTAATATATAAGTGCATATTTCTATTGTTGGAAATTGTGTGCACCTAGATTTAAAATTGCAGTTATCTGAAATACTGTGATGTGATGCACAACCCAAGTCTTTTGATGGGCTTCGTCAAAAACCACAATGAATCACCATCACAACATATGGATATTCAAAGATCCGAGATCTCGAGAAATTTTACCTTTCACAAATGCGGATGTACAAAAGGAACATCTCTCCATTTACTGAAGATGTTTCAACTTTTTTCTATGTGGCATTGCTCTTTTGAACAGGCACAGTGTTTACCCATGAAGTCATTGCTGTGATAATATACTTTTGTGAAGTCAAATTTGCAAAAATCTATGCAATGAATTAGAGCTTTCTGCAAGTCTCTACACAATTTATACCTCCAGTATTGCAAATGACGCAAAGATGAAACACATTGCATAGTGACTTATAAACAAAGAATGTTGGAAATTTTAGATAATGAAAGAAAACTTAAAAAGAAAAAAACTGAAAAGAAAGTTTGACATATGAAAAAGTATATTACAGGAATAAATTGTAGGTATTGCACAAAGTAGTCCATAAGAAATGACTGATTTTCACAGGCATTTAGTGTATTTTGAAATCTTGTAATTCAATGAACAACTGCTTTTTTTTCTTTTAGGACATAGCTTTCCTCAGAGAATATGCTCACCTTCGTTTTCCTTGTGGCACTGCTCTTTTAAAATTTCTTTTATGATTCTGTCTAAACAACATAAGCCTTCCCTATTAAGTTTTCCCATCTTCAACGCCATGCTTCCATGTTGTTTTGGGTGCATAGAAGTCCATTATCAGAAACAACACTGGTGTAAAATTGTAGCATGTCTTCTCATCCTACCATGCACATTATTATTTTCTAAGCAGGCAGTAACTTCACTGGCCTCTTCAGGCAAATGCGGCTTTAATTCATTAAAAGCTCCTGAAATGTAATCAGATGGAAGGAATGCTAATGTAGGCAACTGGTGCCTTTTTAAACTGAAGTTTTCTTCATTGCCATATTGCACGGCCAATCCACTCATCTGAAATTTTCACCAATTGCTTCTCTTTAAACCACAATTTCCAAATAGATACACTAACAAGGTAATGGTTCCACCTAATATGATGCAACTATCCGGTTACGGTGATTTTCAGGATTTTTAGATGTGAGGGATTTTAGACTTTAAGGATTTGGACTTTAGGGATTGTGATCTGTTGGAATTTCAGTGTTTAGGATTACGGCATTTGGACTGCGTCTTTCAGAATTAAGATCCAAAACTGTTTCCAGTGTCCTGTGGCTGCAATACGTTAGGGAAACCAGGAGAAGATCTCATAATAAGGTGACTTTGCTTATAGGGCAAATTCTAGAGGCCCCGTATACTAAATGGGGTGTGTATCTCAAAAAGACTCTGAGGTCCATGTTCTGATTTTGAGGCCCTTGATGTGTCATTAATAAAGGTTAAAGATGTTTACATCCCTGTCGTGGGTAGGCAGACATTTTCCCCTGTCAATTGTTGTTCCTGTTCTGTTATTTCTTTCTGGTAAGCCACTGGCCAAAGAAATCATTTCCTTTTATTCTGTTAAAGCGAATTGTAGGCAGGTGGATCACCTGGGATCAGGAGTTTGAGACCAGCCTGGCTAGCATGGTGAGGCCCCGTCTCTACTAAAAATACAAAAAACTTAGCTGCTTAGCTGGGCGTGGTGGCATGTGCCTGTAGTCCCAGCTACTCAAGAGGCTGAGGCAGAAGAATTGCTTGAACCCTGGCGGTGGAGGTTGCAGTGAGCCGAGGTCGCGCCACTGCACTCCAGCCTGGCGCCTGGTGACAGAGTGAGACTCTGTCTCAAAAAAAAAAAAAAAAAAAAAAATAGCCTGGCACAGTGGTATGCACCTGTGGTCCCAGCTACTCAGAAGGCTGCCACAGGAATGGCTTGCAACTTGGAGGTGGAGGTTGCAGTGGGCCGAGATCGCACCACTGCACTCCAGCCTGGGTGACAGACTGAGGATCTGTCTCACAAAAAATAAGGTCTCTGTTGTTACAAGAGCAATTGCATACCCTGTTCAGCCTGACCCATAAGTTTAGAAGTCTTCTTCAGGGTCCACACTCAGTGTTCTGTAGAAACTGAAGAAATAATCCAAGCTATAAAACTAAGCTGGAAAGAAAAAAGCTAATTGTGTCTTTTGTTGATAGCTTGCCTATTGATTTGTAAGACTTAGCTATATTGATTGTTCTAATTAGACAGGCAATATATTCTTATTGCAAGCATTATCCCAACATGAAAAAAGGGTAAAATAAATCCCCACTAAAGATTTTTGTGTATGTATCTTTCTTTTTCTTTTTGACTTGTCTCTATTGTTAGGAAAATATCAGTATTTTATTAAATGTGCACTATCTTCAGCTGAGCACAGAACTAAAAGTAAAATGCAAGAAAAGAGTAAAGATGTGAATAGAATGTTAAATAACAAGAGTTAAAGTATTTGACATGTCTGGGTGCTTTTATTTGGATAAAATTTACCTAACACCATTTGGTTTTACTTACCTGTGGGAATAATGGGTGAGAGGGTATGGAAATCAGAAATCTCTTCAGTATCTTTGTTTATTTGATTTGCAGTTTGGAAGCCTTTGTGAAAAGGATGGAGCCCATGTGTTTGCACAGGGTTGTTGACTGGATGTCCTGACTAAACAGGTGAGGATCCTTCCCTCTCTCCTCCTCCTGCGTTTCACTGGAAAGAACCTACCCAGAAACAGCAGTCTGTGCTAGGCCACTGACGTGTTAACCGAATTCAGAAACCTGAAGAAAGTCCAGAACCACGCTACTAAAGACTGCATACTCATGATCTGAGTGAAGAAGGCATTAAATTCACATGTTTTGGCCAGTGGGAGCCTTAGCTTAATAATAAGTCCCCATTTGGTACTTTCCATCTGTTTACTTTGACATGAAAATGCAAAGTAAAGGTTGGAATCATCCCATTCTACCTATCCCCATCCCCCTTCCTTCACACACACACACATGCACACACAAATCCTCTGTGCTGACTGAGAAAGAATGGAAATAATTACAAGGATGAGAGATTAGTCATCACCACTTTGGGAAGTGAAATAAGCAAGGGGGGATTTGATGAAAATAATAATGTTAAGATAGGAAATTATTTCTAAGTTTTCTAATGAATGGGGTGTGTCTATAGCCATAGCACCCTGAACATATCTGATCTAATGTATGGGGTGGCTGACTTATCCTACAAGACAGGAACCTAAATAAGCATTCTCCAATAAGTCATTTTCTTTATCATTGATAGAATAATGGATGGGACAGGTTATAATCATTACAACAGAGTGTAATTTGGTTTGATTTGCTTTAAATTAAGCTGCAGGCTGCTGAAGGTGAACCGTACACGTACAAGACAACTTGATAGTGGGCCAAATGCAGTATTTCAAAGTTTGAATGATATTACCTGGAGGTTTTCTGGCTAGAGGCCCCTGAGGGGGCATTCGCTAAGTCAGGGTGGCATGTCTTCAGTACACAGACCCTCAATTTCCTGCATGAGTTCAAGCAGACATTACTAATCAAACACATCATTCTGTCAAACTAGTCGCAGACATGTCCCTAGGATCTTGCTCAGCACAGAGCCTTTCTCAACTGTTAATATATTGAAGTTAGCATATAGATTAAAATCTACTTGGCATCCCTGATGGAGGTTAATTTACCTTAATTCAGAGTCTTGGTCCTTGCTTTTTTTAGTCTCCCAGACTCAGACTCGGGGAGAGTGATTCAAGTTCATCAAGTTACTGGGGACCAAATAAATGAATACAGTGATAGATGAATCCATGATAGATAGATAGATAGATAAGATAAGATAAATGGTAATGGATATGATTTTTCAATGGCAATAACTCTTCAATAATTGGGAAAATGCTCCCTTCTTGCTGTTGTAATCCTTGGGAAAGTGGTTTCATGAATGTGAAATGAGAGCAAAAAAAAAAGGTGAAGCATATTAAAGGCCTTTCCAACCAACTGTGTAGTCTAATCTGAAATATATTTCCTTTCCCATTGAAAAAAATGGAGTGGAAAGTGTTTCCCACGGCCATCACCTAAGGGACCCGAGAACCTCTGGCTCTTCCATTCCCTTTTCACCTTCATAGGCCCGTGTTTTTCAACTACGAATGCCTGGAGGTGAGCCAGTCAATACATGAAGCCGCAAGATAAACATGGTGACATAAGACATCAGTGTCTCCTTAGGATCTGGGAATAGGGGAAGAGAAAAATGAAGAACTATTACATATATCAAATGTCTTTTATATCTGCTAATTAAGATTTAATCTGTTTTAAGTTGAGATTTAATTAACAAACCATAAAATCCATTCCTTAAATTGTACAATTCACTGGTTTTTAAGGATATTAATGAAGTCATGTAAGCATTATCACTATCTAATTGCAGAACACTTTCGTCACCCCTAAATGAAAAACCATGCATGTTAGTAGCCATTCCCCATTCTCCACTTTCCTGGCACCTGGCAACTATTAACCTACTTTTCTCTGCATGAATTTGTCTATTCTGGACATTTCATATAAATGGAATGCTCCAGGTGGCCTTTTGTGCCCACCTTCTTTCGCCTAGTATAATGTCTTCAAGGTTCATCCATGTATGAACGACTGATACTGGTTCATACATGTATGAATGGCTGATACTGGTTCATACATCAAGTACTTCAAATCATCAGTACTTGATTCTTTTTTTATGACTGGATAATACCATTGAATGGATATACTAACATGTTTATTCATTCATCAGCTGATGGACATTAGGTTGTCTCCACTCTGGGGCCATTATTAATAACACTGCTACAAACATTTGTGTACAAGTTTTGTGTGGACATATGTTTTTATTTCTCTTGGGTATATACCTAGAAGTGAAATCGCTGAGTCATATGGTAACTCTATGTTGGACTTTCTGAGGAACTCTAAAGTTATTTTCCAAATGAATTACATTTGCACTAGCAGGGTATAAGAGTTCCAATTTCTCCAGATTCTCACCAAGAGTTCTTATTACGTGTATTTTCTTTCTTTTTTTTTTTTTTGAAAGAAAAAGCAAGAAAAGAAAAAAGAGAGTAAGAGAGAAAGAAGAAAAAAAGAATGAAAGAAAGGGGAAAAGAAGAAGAAAAAGTGGGAGAGAATGGGAATCTTGCTCTATTGCCCAGGCTAGAATGCAGTCTAAAAATGGGTATTGAAAATCTTTTATGCTAATAATTGTTATAAGAGAGGAAAATAACAAACAGCCAACCAATATTTCATTTAAACCTATGAAATGCTATACAATTGCTGGGGAGTGATTTACTCCCAACCATGTGGTCACTTTTAGAATAGATGTGATGTGTTACTGAAGAAAATGTATGATTTGTGGATTTAGAGTAGAGAGTTCTGTAAATGCTTATTAAGTTTACTTGTTCGAGGTCTAAGATCAAATCCCAGGTATCCTTGTTATCCTTCTGTCTCATTGATCTGTCCAATATTGACAATGTAGTATTAAAGCCTCCCACTATTACTGTGTGGGAGTCCAAGTCTCTTTGTAAGTCACCAAGAAGTTGTCCTATGTATCTGGGTGCTCCTGTATTGGGTACACATAGACTTAGGATCATTAGCTCTTCCCATTACATTGATCCCTCTACCATTATACAGTGTCCTTCTTCTCTCTTTTGGTTTCTGTTACTTTAAAGTCTATTTTATCAGAGATGAAAATTGCAACTCCTGCTTTTTTTTTTCCTCTCCATTTGGTTGGCGAATCTTCTTCCATCCCTCTGTTTTGAGTCTCTATATGTCCTTGCATGTGAGATGGGTCTGGATGCAGCTTACCGATGGGTTTTTTGGAATGGCTGATACTGGTTGTTCCTTTCTGTATATAGTGCTTCTTTCAGAAGCTCTTGTAAAGCAGGCCTGGTGGTAATGAAATCTCCGAGTACTTCCTTGTTTGTAAAAAATTTTATTTTTCCTTCACTTATGAAACTTAGTTTGGCTGGATATGAAATTCTGGGTTGAAAGTTCTTTTCTTTAAGAATGTTGAATATTGGCCCCCACTCTCTTCTGGCTTGCAGGGTTTCTGCTGAGAGATCTGCTGTGAGTCTGATAGGCTTCCCCTTGTGGGTAACCTGACCTTTCTCTCTGGCTGCCCTTAGTATTTTCTCCTTCATTTCAACCCTGGTGAATCTAATGATTATGTGCCTTGGGGTTGCTCTTTTTAAGGAATATCTTTGTGGTGTTCTCCGTATTACCTGGAGTTGAGTATTGTCCTGCCTTGCTAGGTTGGAAAAGTTTTCCTGGATAATATCCTGAAGAATATTTTTCAGCTTGGATTCATTCTCTTTGTCATATTCAGGTATACCTATCAAACATAGATTAGGTCTGTTCACATAGTCCCATATTTCTTGGAGACTTTGCTCATTCCTTTTTACCCTTTTTTCTCTAATCTTGTCTTCTCATTTTATTTTGTTAAGTTGGTCCTCAACCTCTGAGATCCTTTCTTCTGATTGATCAATTCGACTGTTAAAATTTGTGCATACTTTGCAAAGTTCTCGTATTGTGTTTTTCAGCTCCATTAGTTCACTTATATTCCTCTTTAAATTGTCTATTCTCGTTAGCATTTCGTCAAACCTTTTTTCAAGGTTCTTGGTTTCTTTGCGTTGGGTTAGAACATGTTCTTTTAGCTCACAGAAATGTCTTATTATCCACCTTCTGAAGCCTGATTCTATCAATTCCTCACATTCATTCTCCATCAGGCCTTGTTCCCTTGGTGATGAGGAACTGCAATCCTCTGTAGGAAGAGAGGCATTCTGATTTCGGGTGTTTTCAGCCTTTTAGAGCTGGTTTCTTCCCATCTTTGTGGATTTATCCACCTGTCATCTGTGCAGTTGCTGACTTTCAGATTAGGTCTCCAAGTGGACGTCCAGCTTGTTGGTGGTAAAGTTTTTTCTGTTTCTTAGTTTTCCTTCAGCAGACGCCCCTCCCCCACAGAGCTGGACCTTCCCGGGTTCAGCTATACTTGCTGTGAAACTCTCAATCCTCAGCAGTTCCAATTGCTGTTTTTTTTGTGGCGGAGGAGAGGGACCAGCCTTCCCCTGCAGTGACCCGCTATGCCAGCTGAAACAGCGGCATTGAGATTCGTGGCGCTTTTCTGTCCGAGAATCTCCCAGTCTGGTTCCCCACTTCAGTCTGCTTTTCAATCAGCTGAATGGGAGACTCTGCCTTCCTGGAGCTCCAAATGCCAACTAAAAGGGCACTCAGTCCCGTATACTCCAGACTGAGAACTGCTGCGCTGGGGTGCCTGCAAAATGGCTGCACCAGCCAAAAGAGTCGCGCTGGTGACCCGTGGGGCTCCTCCGCCGGGAATCTCCTGGTCCACGGGCAATAAAAATTTGTCTGAAAATGTGGCGTCCACTCCCTCTGTGCTCTTTCAGTGGGAGCTACAATCCTGAGCTCCTGCTTATCGGCCATCTTGAATCTCTCTCTTATTACATGTATTTTCAAAACAGTGATCCTAGTGGGTGTAAAATGGTATCTCATTGTTTTAATTTGAATTTATTTAATTGCTAAGGATAGTGAGCATCTTTTCTCATGCTCATTAACCATTTATTTATCTTTTGGAGAAATGTCTATTTAAATCCTTTGTCCAGGTTTTAATTGGGCTACTTATCTTTTTATTGTTGAGTTGTAAGAATTCTTTATACATACTAGATACTAGACCTTTGTCAGATACATAATTAGCATATATCTAATTCCATTATATGTCTTTCATTTTCACTTTCTTGATAATGTCCTTTGAAACACACAAGTTTTATAATTTTGATGAAGTTTTATTATGTGTTTTTTCCTTTGACTGCTTGTGTTTTAACTGTCATATCTAAGAAACTATTGTCGAATCCAAGGTCATAGGATACTTTTTAGCTTCATTGAGGTATAATTTACAAACACAAAACTGCACATACTTAATGTATGTATTTTGTTGAGTTTGAACATGCATACACATGTGATACCATTTAGTACAATCAAGGTACTAAACATATTCATAACTTTCAAAAATTTTCTTGTATACTTTTATGTGCGTGGTCTTTGTTTATTATTATTTTTGTGTATGGTAAGAACACAACATGAGATCTATCTTCCTAACATGTTTTTAAGTACACAATGCCATATTTTAACTATGGGTACTATGTTGTACAGCAGATCTGTAGAACTTTTTCATCTTGCATGACTGAAGCTTCATACTCATTGAGCAACAATTGTCCATTTTCAACTCGTTCAAGCCCCTGGTAATCACAATTCTATTTTCCTCTTCTGGGTGTTTGACTATTTGAAATATCTCACATAAGTGGAATCGCCTAGTGTGTGTCCTTCTGTGACTGTCTTATTTCACTTAACTTAATGTCCTCTATGTTCATTCATGTTACTGCAAATGGAAGGATTTCCTTCTTTTTTAGGGTGGAATAATATTGCATGGTATGGATATGCCCCCACTTTCTTTATCCATTCATCTGTTGACAGACATTTAGTTTGTTTCCATATCTTGGCTATTGTCAATAATGTTATGGTGAACATGAGAATGCAAATAGTGCTTCCAGATCTGGATTTCAATTCTCTTGGATGTATACACCCAGAAGTAGGATTGCTAGATCACAAAGTAGTTCTATTTTTAATTTTTTAAGGAGCCTCTATACTGTTTCCCATAGTGGCTGCATCATCTCTACATTCCCACAACATGATAAAAATGGTTTCAATTTCTCAATGTTCTCGCCAACACCTGTGATATGGTTTGGCTCTGTGTCCCCATCCAAATCTCCTCTTGTGTAGCTCCCATAATTCCCATGTATGGTGGGAGGGACCCGGTGGGAGATAATTGAATCATGGGAGCGAGTTTTTCCCACACTGTTCTCATGGTAGTGAATAAGTCTCATGAAATCTGATGGTTTTTAAAAAGTGAGTTTCCCTGCACAAGCTCTCTCTTCTCTTGTCTGCTGCCATGTGAGATGTGTCTTTCACCTTCTGCCATGATTGTGAGGCCTCCCCAGCAATGTAGAAAACTGTGAGTCCATTAAACCTCTTTCTTTTGTAAATTGCCCAGTCTCAGGTATGTCTTTATCAGCAGGGTGAAAATGGACTAATACAACTTGTTATCATTTGGCTTTTTTCTTGATAATAACCATCCGAACAAGTGTTCTCATTGTGATTTTGATCTGCATTTTCCTGGTGATTAGTGATATTGAGCACCTTTTGTATACCCATTGGCTGTTTGTATGTCTTCTCTGGAAAAATGTCTGTTTTTATAGACAGCAGGCACTACATTTACCATCAGAAATCTTCATTTTGTATTTTTTTTAATTTTTATTTTTTATTAAAATTGCATGTATTTAAGGTGTGTGACGTGATGTTTGGATACACATACACAGTAAACCGAATACTACCGGCAAGCTAGTTAATGTATTCCGGTCCTCACACAATTACCTTTTTTTGTGGTAAGAACACTTACCATCTACTCTCTTAGCAAATGTCAGGAAAGGTTATTAAGATTTGTGCCTATGCTTTCTTCTAGGAGTTTTATAGTTTAATCTCTTGTGTTCAGGCCTTTTATCTATTTTGAGTTAATTTTTGTGTATAGTATAAAGTAGGGGTCCAAATTAATGTTTACACATAGATACCCAGATTTTGTAGCACAACTTGTTTAAAAAGATTTGTTAAAAAAGGGTGTCAGGATAATTTAATGAGAGAAAGAGTCTTATACAGCAGAGAGAAGTGAGTACTAAAAAAGAGGTTAAAAAATAACCCCTTAAAATGTGAAAATCCAATTTGCACAACACATGGATTCTTAAAAAAAGGCAACTTAAAATTCCCACCAAGCAGAAGATGAATGAAAATGAAAATGAAAGAAGAATCTGAACAATATTTACTTGGGGTTTGTCAAAGAGCCAAAGGGGAAAAGAAATTTGAAAAGAACAAGAAATAGGGACACCCAAGAAGCCAAAATTACATATGTAAGAGAAAAAAATTATTAAAATTAAAACAAATAATTATCTTGGAAATGACAAATATGGTCAATATAATTAAAATTAAAAAGAAATCTCAATTGATAAAATAAAAATTATATTAGACTAATGAAAGTGAGAATGCATAAATATGATGTTAATTCATTAATAAGAAATTAATAAGTTAGAGAGAGTAAGATATAAAAAACATGAGAACACTTGTGAAACTTAGAGGATAAACTAATAGACTTAAAAGGATTTTAGCTAATAAGTGTTGACAAATGGCCAAGAAGAGAAAGACGGTAGAAAAGTAGCACTCAAAGTGCTGATGACACAGAGTTTACTAGAAATGAAGAAAGAAATGTCTGTACATGGGACACTAGTTGTAAGTGTTGATAATAATAAAATTAAGTCAGCCACCAAAGTAAAACTGCAGAGCACCATGAAAAAGGGAAAACCTTAAGATGCTGCCAGAAGTAGTACACACTATCTACAGAGGGAAGACAATGGTATCCAATCAGACCTCTCATCAGCAACAAGAATAAAATCTTCAGACTACTAAGGAAATGTATAATTCTATAACTGACTGAATTATTAAAGATGGAGGGAAATGATTGTTTTAGAAAGATAAAGGCAGTAACGGTATAGCTATATGTTCTCACTAATAA